>WTSP01023177.1:40369-53494 GCA_025331215.1 Actenoides lindsayi | reverse complement strand
AATTCTCTGCAATTCAATTTCCCAGAGAAAAGTTGCTAGTATTTGTCGTACTCAACAGAAAGGCTTCTGCTCCAGCTGCCCCCGGATGCTCACAGCCCCAGTCATGGCGGGGATGCCTCTGGAAAGCAGCATCTCCCCTGGGAGAGGACCCAGGCCCTGCCAGCACTGGATGGGGCAGCAGCGGGGTGCGGGTGGCTGCCCTGGCCCCTCTGGCTCCTGCCGCTGCTCAGCCCTCTGCTCAGGCTGGGGGGTCCCCCCCCCAGCTTCCCAAGTCTCCCCGCATGGTCCTGCTTCTGGGTGCACCCCAAGCTCCTGGGCTTGCTGCTGCTCTCTCCCCACACAAGGGACGAGTCTCCCTCAGCCCTTCTGGGGTGCAGATTTTGAAAGGCATTTTTGCTGGAGAGACTGGGGTGCGTTTCCAGTCCGAGGCCCCCTGTTACACCACCGAGCAGGCACAGCTGGATTGCTGGTGCTCTGGCACTGTGAATAGTTTGAATTCACAGCTTTGAGGTGTTTGGGGTGGTTTTTCTTAGTAATATCAAATGAAAAAGAAATATATAATTCAGTAATGTCGACTCAATTAGCCCGAGGTAACTTGTGGTGGAATTCTTAATTTTTAAAAAAATAAAATGCTGCTTTAAATCTTTGCAAATAAAAGGCCATGCTGGAGCACTTTGAATGTGATCACAGTGACTCACATTTTTAATGGCTTTTTAAATTTTTTTTTAATCTCGAAAATGGCTTTTTTTCAAACAAAGTCCTACAAGACCTCATATAACAAACAAGGGTTACTGCTCTTTTCCACACATAACATGAAAAATATCCCTGAGTGGAGTGAACTGCAGCCCATCTGCTGTAGCTTGGCCCGGCGCATGGCTCAGCTCCCTGACCATTATGCTTGGCCCTTGGTAAAGCAAACCACCTGCTTCCTGCACGCGGTCCCTCCTCCAGCCTCCCCAGCACTTCCCCGCAGAGGAAACCCATCCAAACCGCTGACGGGGATGACAACCTTGGCATTCCCTTTTGCTATACTTGTTCTTGTGCCATTTGTTGTTCGCTCAAGTGCTCTGTGGACTTTTCGTCTTCTTTTCCACCCAGCCCAGAACAACTCAGGCCGTGCCAGAGATAAACAGACTCTCGCTTTCCTGTTTGTTGCGCTCCCTCGCTCTCCAGCTGCAGTCAGCAAAGTTTTCCCTTGGGAACCCAAAAGGGCACCCTTGAAAGGGAAGGACAAAGAGGGAGAGGAGCCTTGGGGCAGTTTTGCCAAGGAGTGATCTGAAGGTCAGCCCCCTCTTCCCTGATCCAGGGTCTGATGCTGCAGATGCTGAACTGAGCTGAGCCTTTCCTGAAGCCCACTTGTACTCACATGAATTCCAGAGGCACTTCCCAGACACTCTACCTAGACACTAGCAGCAGAGACAAACCCCGATTTTGCAAAGGCTGTGGTGAGTACAACGTGGCATTTCCCCCCCCACTGCTCACTCTGAGGCTCCACAGCTCTGTCAGATGAACAGAGCGAAGCCAGCGCCGTGGCACGGTGCCCACTGAGCAGCCGCGCCTTGCCGGCACCGGCCACGAAGGGAACCCTCCACTAATCTCACCGTGACTGCTCGAAGCAGATCAGGGATCACTCGCATAACCCCGTCCACCAGCTACCCTGGCAGGGTGCTCTGCAGCCCTGGGCCAAGGAGGTGGGCATGGCTCCAGAGGGCTCACTGCTTTACCCAACAAATGGCTTTCCGTGGCACGCACTGCTCCGCAGCACCTCTTACTGGTCAAAACGTTAACACGAACTTTCAAAGCCCAAGCTGAAAGCCTTTCCCAGTCTGCACTGGAGACCGTTAGCTACACCTTCAGGAACTGGAAGAACTGGGCTACTGGGGGATGAGGACTTACTGCTTCTTGGCCATGACCCAGCTGCTGTAGTGTGGAGGGTGCTGTGGTGGCACGTCATATGGTCGTCGGGAAAAGATGCTTCTTCTACATTAAAAAGGAAATAAATTAATTTGCTAAGAAGTAGACAGTTTTCACTACCTTTTTCTCTGTAGTTAAACCATATTGTTAAATCAAGAGGTTATAAATAACCATGGGCAGCACTCTGAGGCAAACATCTCATATGAAAAAATTTCAGCTTCGGTGGTAGAAATTTGGCAGAGTTTTATGATCAGCTCCAAATGGGCTCTTGCGGCAGAGAATGGTGCAGTGCTGCCAGCTGTGCCCGAGACCAGGACATTTGCCTTCTCGAAACAGTGTTCTTTGGAGGGAAAAGTGTTTCTGGATATATCCGGTTAACTGGGTACTTGTCATAGGTCATATCTCACTGGTACCAGCCCTACCATGTGTCGGTTAGGGTGCGATGTGCTGTGCCCCCGGTGCTCAGAGTGAACCTCTTGTTTTCAGTTCTTACAGCCTGAAGTTGTGCAACATGTAGCAAATATCATTAGAACTGGAAAAAAATACTTATTTGCTATGCATAAATAAGTCGTCTAATGCAAAATAAAAATCACAGCTTTAAATGTGTCATCATTAACTGTTGGCCAAAAGAAAAATCATAGCTTAAAAATGTGTCCCATCTGAGTGGCCAAAACTCAAGCCTATGTTAATTTGTTTTGTTACTCTACGTGGTGGCTGTAAACACACCAAGCCCGTGGCAGAGCCAGGCTGCACTTGGGGCCGTATGAACCAGGGTAAAATGTGCAGCGTACGCTGCAGTAAAGCATTGGTTAAGATGAGCTCAGCATCAACCTACAAGAATATACTTGTGCTAAAAAAAGATAGGAACAGACCAAACTATTTCAGTAAGCGCTGGTGCTCACAGATTGCAGAGAAGCCACGGTGGGTACCAGAGTTCCTGTGCTTTCCTTCAGCTGCTCAATAATCAACAACCAAACCGCTGGTGTGAGCTGGGGGGGGGTGTTACTGGGAGGCATTCAGACCCTTCGCTGGAGCCTGTGCTCACGACAGGCTGTTTGTCAGCAGAGCTCAGAGACAAACGTGAATTCCTGTGTGCTTGGAGCTGCACCAACGTTTGGGTCCTTTTTTCAAAGAACCACATTTAGGTGAAGTAGGTCGTAAGTAGCCACGATACCTGACCTCCTCACCTCTGGAGCAACCACTCCTGTTGGCCCTTCCCCATTCCTTCCATTTGCCTTTCACAGCAGGCCTTTGGGGTGCCAGTGGTCAGGACACCAGTTTTGCTCCTCTGCACACGTTTGTGCTTGGCATCATCTGCTTAGCTTCTCGTCCTGAATCCTTTTGAGTCAGCTCCGTACACAGTTTGTAGGGTACTCGGTGGCATCTGGGTAGGACCCAGGGGTGTGACTGCAGTACACATAACTCACTAAGATAACAGGTAGCATGAGAGTGAGAGTGAATAGGTTTAATGTGTTTGAATTACAAGGTTTCCAGCAAGCTCTGGTAGAAGCAAGCTCTAGAACAAGGCTCCAACAAACTTTACAGGAGAAACAGTGGGAGCAAGGAATCTAACTAGTCTTAAGCTGGATATGGTGTAGCTGTTACGGTCACTCGGCTTGCTGCAGCTAAAAAGCTGCAACAGGAACTGGGCATAGCAGAAAGCACCTCCTTTCTGTAGAGCAGAGCTGTGAGGAAGGGAAAAGACCTGCATTTGAGCCAAGACTATGCAGTAGCTGGGATACAGCAACCTGCTCTAGGTGCAAATGTCCCTGCTTACTGCAGGAGGGTTGGACTAGATGACCTTTAAAGGTCCCTTCCCACCCAAACCATCCTGTGATTCTATTTTCCAGAAACAGTATTTATACTGGGAAAGCCAACCCAGCCTACTGCAACCCTGGTAGTAAGGGCTTCAGCAGCATCTGATGTGGTGTCCAGGAGACAAAAGGGTTGGAGTAAAATAATATAAACCTGCTGGGTTTTATTACTAGCACTGTTGCATCTAGTCTGCATGATTCATGAGTATTAAGCACCTGGTGGAAGACAGAAGTCTGATGCAGCAAGCTGTCATTGATGCTAAAGAGTACAGCCAATGCGTGAGGCAGCTATTTTGTCGCTTCTCAAATAAATAAAATAGTGGACACACTTCTCCAAAGCAGTGTTTCTCCATGCTTTTAATCCAAAGATCCCCAGACTTTTGGAGAACTAAGCTGCAGGCTGCTTGAGCAGTCTTAATGCAGTGGTCTAATGAACAATAAACTAAGAATTGCCCTGCCCTTTGAAAGCTGTGAGAACATGTGTGTGGAGAGTCGGGGCAGCTTTAGGATGGGGGAGATAGTGGGGAGAGCCGCTTTGGTTTAGAGTGGTCTCACCACCTATTCTCTGCAGTCTTTCAGACCACAGAGCACAGGTTGAGAAATACTCTCCCACAGCTACAATAACAACTAAGAGCAGAACTGGAGCGGTCCCTGAAGCTGACGAGTTTGTGAGGGATTGCTCAGACCGCAGGGGGTGGTTGGACCTCTCCATTGTTATTCACAGCGAAACAGAAAATAGCACTCTTCATTGTTGTCATAGCAAAGGAAATGTTTAAACCAACCCTGATGCAAAAGTAACCCATGCTGTTCTTCAAGCGTGTGTGGAAAGCCTGAGATGCAACAGCTCCTGGGTATTCCCAGGAACCAGAGGCTAAAACCAGAGCCAATACATTCAATGCCGCCTTTGCTCTGACTGATGTCAGTGATGATCAAACCATGCAAGAACAAAGAGAGAGCTTTAAGGAAAGCTGCATCAGCAGTCACCACTGTTAAGAGCATCCCAAAGAAGAAAGGTGAGTGGACTCCAGAAGATGCAGACAGAAAATGTACAGACCCCTAAAAAGAGCCGGGCTGCCTAATGGGTTTCTTTTGGTTTTTTTGGGGGTTGAGGTATAGCCCTGTAAGAGTCCGAAAACATTTTCTCAGTGAATGAGAGGTGCCTCAGAAATGAGCCATAAAAGGACAGTCTGACTAGCATCTCCTGCCCAGCAAATTTCCTTTTGAATAGCAATAAAATGTGACTATTGAGGAGTCTCCTTCTGGTACTTAAAATGGTCGTGCTTTTCTGTTCTTTTCCAGGAGCACTTAAGAAAGATACTCTTTTCCTTTAGTCGGTAGAAGAGCAATGAAATTACAGTCATCTGAAAAAATACTGGCATTAGCTTTGAAAAAGGATAATACAGAAATATGTCAAATTAAAAAAAAACCAAACCGGTAAATAAAATTTTTGTTATAGTCTAAGATAACTGGATTCCTCTGAGCGAGTAGCACGTTCATTGTTGTGAATGTCACAGTTTCCAAAGGCAGCTTTTGTTAAGTCTTGAACACTCAACCATCAACACCCACGTGGTTCAGAGCCTGCACAGAAAAAAACCAGTAATAAAACCACTCGGTGTAACAACCACTGCTGTTCTCTCTCCCCATCCCTTTCTTTCCTTATATAAAAGTATGTGCCTATGTGTGTGTGTGTAAAACGGACATAACTTTGGCAAAGAGCAGGACTTTCTTGTCTCTACGCTTATCATGCATTGATCGCTCAAAAATATATCATTCCAAAAGAAAGAGAAGTCTTCTTTCTCCTGTGTCATCCCCCTACAGCAAGAACTTTCATTTTCCTGCTCAAATCATCACTTGAAAAAATTTAGGACTAGAACATGACTAAACCTAAACATGTGCATTTGGAGCAAGTATTTTCCAGCAGGTTTGGGTGGTCAGCTGTGGAGATCATTTGGTTTCTGTGAAGTCATTTGCAAGGGAAAAAAAAAGGGTTGTTATAAGTGATTTCATTTTTTTTCAAAGATCACTTTCTTGACAGTGTTATACAATAAACCCCAAATTGCTGGTTTATAGGCCAAAGACAAACAGACCAACAACACAAGAGCAAGAGCGAACAAATTGGCCTGGACAAGGAAAGCTTTCCTGAGATAATTAAAAACACCTCGAGTCTGCACCGTGAGAAAGAAGACAGCTTTCAAAATGTTTATCTTCATGCTACAACACGGGTCCCAAGTCTGAGTTTGAAAAGAGGCTGAGAAGGAGCTGGCCCCATTGAGGAGCAGATTCTCAAGGGCTCGGTGGGCCAGGCTGTGAGCACCACACTGCTGGGACCAGAGCCAACCAGCAGGTCAGCCGGGATGGTCCCAGCACAAGATGGGCAGGGACCTCCTTCCTCTTTATTTCTGTTCAGCCTCACATCTCAGAGAGGCACATTCTCCTGGTCTCAGAGGAGCATCATTTGCCAGCTCTCTCACAGTCGCTCCTCACATGAGGCTTCCCATTAACCACCACCACCACCCCCCTCCCAACACTTTTAGCCTCGCTGTTTTTCCCTTTCGGTCCCTCCATCCTTTGGCACCTGTGGATGAGCACTGCACAGCCTCTCCAGCATCTCCTGCAGATCACCCCACTGCTGGGATAACTGAAATAACCCTTTTTTGGCAACATGTCCTTCTCCTGCTGCTTCTCTTCACGTTAGCTTCACCTAAGTTACTTATGGTTTATATGAAAAGCTAGGGTGAGAACAAAGGTGGACACAGCAAAAAGGCTTTGGTTCTAACTTCACTCTCAGACCCTAACTTTAGGAAACTACTCCCTCCTGGTTCCAGGTTACCCAGCAGGGCCCCTGAGGTGTCACATCAGCTGTATCAGGAACAGCAACGCCACATCCAAGAGGAAAAGATTAAAGCACCGTACTTGTGAAAAAAATCATTAAGGAAAAGTTTCATAGTCAGTGGGAAGAGTTTGTGAGGCTGAGAACCACGGGTTGATATCCTCCACCCACTTGTGGTTTAGCCCTGACTGGGAGCAGAGCACCCTGCAGCCCCTCACTCACACACAGCCCCCCCAGAACTGAGGGCTCAGCTAAGGGGTGTTTAATAGGACAACACGAGGAGAGAAGAAACAACAAACAACAGCTAAAGCCAGTGATACAAAGTACAGCTGCAGGGACAGCCTGCGGAGACCCCCGCACCCTGCCCGGCTCATCCTGCCCCTGGATAGTGGGCATGACACCAGCCTGGCATCAAATACCCTACTGGCCCTTTGGTTGTCTATCCTGGCTGTGGGTCCTTCCAGCTTCTTGTGGAAGTTAACCCTATCCCAGCCAACCCCAGGACACCAGCACCCTTCAGCGACAACGGGTACCGCCAGCAGCGCATCCAGCTGGGTATCCTGGCTCTGGCCACAACCAGGTAGTGCCGGAGCAAAGGGCAGGAACTCCTGTATCTGGCAATTGCACATCTGGTGGAAGTGTTGGCGGTCTCCTAATCAAGAGCCAAGCCTTCTAGGAACACGTTCTTCTAGGGTGAACGCATGGAAACAGCAAAAAGAGGGGCTGATGTGCCACCAAATTGTAAGGGTGAACACCAGGGCGCTGTCTCCACGTGCTGATGTGCTTACTGTTGAGAAGTTAATATTCCATGAAAACTGAATTTAAAGCCAGAACACACTGGATACCTGAGTAACCTTGCGCACATCTGAAGCTAAGAGGCTGCCCTGTTGGTTGCACCAGGAGCAGCTAAGGCTCAGGCAGACTGATTCCAGCTACTGCAGTTGGGCACTTCCTCGCACAGACAGAGCAGAGCACAGAAGTGAAGCTGGGAATGTCAGCCGTGCGTTAGAGGTCTGCGGCGGTACTGGAAAGGGCCAAAGTGGATAGTGGCAAATAGTGGGGAAAAGGTCACGAGAAAAAAAAAATAAATTAGAGAAGTAAATTGTATTAGCAGCAAAACAGGGCATGACCCTACCGTTTGGCACAGTTACAGCAGCGTTAACCTTTGGAAATGCTGTTAGTTCATTGCTGTTGGAAAGTTGGCTAGAGAGGCATCGCTCAGGTCTGACTCAGTTGCAGGGTTTCTGCTGCGCTAAGCACAGTAACACAGGAACACACCTCCCCGCTCGCAGGCTCGCTCCTAAGGAGCAGTCACTAAATGCTCTGTTATTCCTAATATTTTGCTACCCTAGGCAACCAACCACGGACTCCACTCGCAGTGACACAGCCTGGGAGAACTAGATAGTCTAGAATCAATTTGCTACTCCAGTTGACTTTGATTTTATGATCTTAACACTTGTCATTTTGGGAAGGAACGAAAGACTCACTGTTCCCAGGGTATGTAATGCTACTGGGAAGCCATAAATTTTAATTCAGGGCTTTTTTTTTGCCTCGTGAAGAGATGTTGTTCATATGTGCTGTCACAGTTGGGGGTTCCTCTCTCTTTCCCTTTTGGTTGCTTGTCCCTTCGTTAAGTTGGAACAGGCTCAGAAGCACAACAGCTTTTGTTTCTGTCAGTGATGGATGTTAAGGGAGAGTTTTGGGCTGGTTTCCCTAGACCAGGAATTGTTTCACACTGGTTTTTCTTCTGAATGAGCTGGCACTCCCGGCTCCTCCTGGATCCCTCTCCAAGCTCTGCCAATCACTATTTTTCTTCCTTCAGCATCCGGCTTGAATTTGAAGTGGCAGGAAATGGAGATTGATGGGTTTATTCTTTGAAGGAAAGGAATCAATTCAGAGCGCACGCCAGGGCCCAAAAAGAGACTTGGGGAAGAGAAGTGCCCTGCAAGTTTATCCAAGGGTATTTCAAGGCTTGAAAGTGGAAACAGGAAACTTATCAAAAATATGTGCATTTTTAATTTAAATTAATATTCTAACCTATAGGCAAACCACACTCTATAGCGTTTTCCCGAAGATATATCGCTTCATATTTGGGAAAAATCAACCTGAATGTTTAAAGGCTCAGAGAAAATATAAATGAAAAATAAACGTGAATGTTTAAGGGCTCAGAGAAAATATCTTCTTTTTATTCTTCCCTCTTGTATTTTCCACTTGAAAAAGCTTTGCCATGAGAAAAACTGAAGGTGCATACAGAAGAACGTCCCGTTAATTGAAGGGTGCCTCGTGAAGGCTGCGAAAGCAGATTGCTGATGCACTCCCTGAAGCACATTTTTAATGGCAGCAATCAAAGTTCAAAGGGGAATCTCTGAAGGGGTTTCGATAGCTTTAGATTATGGGATAAAAGGACACCCTGACTGTGAGGCCAGAAACCCTGTCTAGCTCCTGTTTGAGAGGAAGAGTCAAACTCCAGTCAGGAGGTCAGCTGAAGCTTCTCGTATTTTTCAGTACTCAGTGGTCTTAACTTTCTGAGGCCCGAAGAGCAGGAAGCAGATACCACAGCCTGTGTGCTTCTCTCCAAGCCTAGGTCCCGCTGGACTAATTTATATTCTTGAAAATATGCAAATTAATTTTGCAAACGGATCTGGATGAGGCTTTTTAATGGTTGTCAATTTAATGGACCTTGTAGCTAGAAGAGGTCACCTCTCTTGCTTCTTTAAAGAACTCTGAAATCCAGCTGACGTGTGCAGGTCACAGTCTTCAGTGGTGAAAGGGAAGTTATTATTTTTGGTAGGGTTTTCTGTTCCCATTCCTGAAGACCACATGAAGCCTGGCTACTGTCCTGGGATTTCTAGTTCAAGTTATTGTCTTTGTAGTCCCTGGAGTTAACATAATAGCCTGGGATCTTGTCTGTAGAAAGCATTTAGAGAAAAATGAATTTATGTTGTATTTCCTGCATATTTTTGATGGCTGCTTGGCCAGACTAACAGCATCCCTCCTCGTAGTGTGGGACAGTAATCTTTCACCTTTTGATGGCCTTTTACAGAAGGAAATCTGAGTAAAAAAATACATAGTATTTCAAAATGAAGGCCAAGAGCTACTCAGAGTAGGACCAAAGTGGAATTTAAAACACAGCTACAGCATAAATGTGGCCTTTCCCTCTTCTGTGGCTGCTACTGCAGTTCAGCCCCAACGCTGTCCAAAAGTAACCTGTTCCACACTAAACAGCAAGGGCACCGGGTACAAACCTATGGGCGAAACTCAGCAGAGGACCTTGTGGAAAGAGCTGATGAGAACCAGAGTAAGGCCTGCAAACCCCAATCCCCCATGGGCTGGGATCCACTCTGGAGGGTTGCCCAGCCCAGCTCATTGATGGGTGGAAATACTTAACTCTGGAAAAACAAGCATTTTACCTACTGAAAAAGTATTACACATGCTAATGCTGTGGACTTAACCTAACTCTTCATTTGATGTGTTTTAATGTACACATTAATGTGTGTATGCTATAGAAATAATCCCAAGGCTACAGCATTACAATAAAAAAAATAAATTGAAAAAAAAAAATAAATTGCTTTAAAATCATATTAAGTAGAAAAAAAACCCAACCCCAACAAACAAATGGATGACTGCTATTGTTTACACAGGCGACGCCAAGAATTGGGCTCAGTGCCTATTGAGAGAAACAGCCAAGAATTCGTGTTGCTGGTGGCATGTGTCTCAGTTTCCCCTCCCTCCTCTGCAAGTGCAGGTCTTGGGAAAAATTCAAGTGGGAACTGAATCCACCGTTCTAGCCCTGGAAGGGATGGATGTGTGAGGCACTGCGGGGGGGGGGGGGGCCACAAGATAGTACCTGGTGCATCCTCCTGCCTTGTTTAGGAGCGTGAATGACAGACCACCTTCCCCAAAGGTTATTTTATGCTGTGTGTTACAGGGAGGCCTTCCCTAGGACTGCCATATTTATGATGTCACCTCTTTTACTGCAACTGCAACGCAATTTCAACAGGCTGCAAGGACACCTTCCGCTAAGAAGAAGGAACGGGCCCTGAGGCATTTTCCCAAGTGAAAATACAGAATAGCATTCAAATTACCTTCCTAAATAAAGAGAAAACTCAAGTTTCAAACCATAGCCCTTTTACAAGGAGAAATTAAAAATACCTCCAGGTTTGGAGGTTGGGATTTTAAAACTGTGTCAAGCCTCTTCTGCTCCTCAGGCAATCAAAGAAAATGATCTGCTCCGAGGGGAGAAGTGATTTAAACGTAGGTTGAGGAGGAAGCCTCTTACAATGTGCCTCACGTGTCCGGCCACGTGCGAGCAGCGGCACCGGCCCACCTTGGGCCAGCCTGTTGTGCAGCGAACGGGGGGTCGATGGCACGCCGTGTGAGACACCGGCCTTGAGGAAGGGAACTGCTGTTTTCTGGAGCCCCCTGCTTTCAATGGGCAATTTAAAAAAGCAGTAAAACTCACCTTCCCCATGGCTACTAACAGAAGAAAAAAAAAAAGTGTGTTTGTTTTTTTTTTTCATTTAGTTTCTTTCTTTTCTGTCTTTGTTTTGTTGGCAAATGGGCCCAGAATGACACTTTAGGGGCTGCAGGAATCTGTGGGTTTGTTTTGAGAAGTTGTGCCGCTGTGTGCTACCTCCAGGCATGAAAGTAGGTTCTGAAAGACACTACTAGAAACTACAGCTAATTTTTTGAAAATTATTTAATGCTTACAAATCATTAACGCCTCAAGATACAGTAGCTCAGGGAAAGTCTTAAAAGGACGAAAGGAAACTACATTTAAGACTTTTAAGACTTTCCCCAGACTACTATTTTATTGATGCAATAACATTGATTTTCATCTGCTTCTCTTTGAAAAAAAAAAAATCTGGTTACAGTTCTTAGCCAATTTCATACATTTTTGTCATTTCATTTGGAAGCCCCTTGATATATTTGCCAACTAATTTACAATTATTGCATTGTAAAAATATTCAGGAAACCTGGATGCAATTGATCCCTGTAAGATATTTTGTGTTACAGGAAAATAAATTATCTACTGTTAACCCTTGAATCCCTGCTGGCCTCTATCAAAAACACTTCCACATGCATCTTAAAAAAAAAAAAAACAAACCAAAAAAAGGGCAAAATGACTGCGTTAAAAAACTGCCAATCTGGAAAGTGTGTTTTTCATTGCAGATTTACAATTTGTTCTTCTATGCACGGACTCTGAATTTTTTAGGGTACTAAGGAGAAGTAACAGGCTCAGATGCGTGTGGCCTGTCGCTCTCATCCAAGCCAACCCACTCTGAGCCATTGGCTTTGCCCACAGGTGAAGGTGCCTTGGGTGACACCTGCTACAATCCAAGTAAGACTTTTCAGAGGTACATCTGTGGTATTTGTAATTGATTGCAACTGTAGATGCATAGGCTTCACCACTCCAGCCACAGTTAAAACAACGGAGGTGTCCCAAGTGAGGAGAGCAGGCAGTGGCTTGTTTCTAAGGTGACATTTAAAATCATTTTTGAGGGATAAAGCTCCGAAGTCAGGTTTTGCCTGTCCAAGTTTGAAAAAAAACAACCAACCAAAACCAACAAAAAAGTGGTGCTTTTTTTATACTACCCAATGTGAAAAAAAAGGAGGATGGATGTGTGAGAATAAGCCCCGTTGAGCACGCAGGTTAATAGATGCATGAGGTGTCCCGGGTATCACAACCATTGCATTCTTTTTACAGGAAACCCTTCTCTGGGGGCTAAGCAGCAGGATGCTGAGAGAAAGGCTGAGCTGAAATGAACAGCCTCTCTCATCCTGGCTCTTTGTTTGATCTTCATGAGATGAAGTGAAATACTGAATTGCACCGGCCTTTCTAGAAATTACAGCAAATCCTCACGTAGGGGGATTGGGAAATGTGAGCCGCTCTCTTCCTTCAGAGCTGCTTTTTCAGTCTCTGCTTCACTCTTGCTGTGTCCTGGATGCCTTTTTGATTTCTGTTAAGGACGGGGCTTAGTTGTGCAAGGCTGTTGGATTAGCAGCACTGCTGTAAGCCCACGATGAAAAGACAGCTAAAATGTGTCAAGCAAGCTGATGTTGGGACGTTATGCACATCTTGTGCCTAAAAAAAATAAAGAAATCATTCTGTGTAGGCTTTTTTCCCTACTATAGAAGAAACTGGAAGAGACCCCTACAATAAATGAAAGCTGTGCTTTGGCTGTTCTGTTATTTTGTCACCTTACCTCCTTTGCAAACTACCTCCAACTTACTACTTTTAATTTGTTCACGGTCAGGCAGGCTCTGACAGTCAAAGCTGCCACAAAAGGGCTTCAGCTCATCTCCGCTGTTCCTTCCCAGAGGTCTCAGTATTCAGCACAAGTTCATTCGCTCTTGCAGGGATGTGATGAGACCAGCACTCACCAAGAATTTTAGCACAGCTGAGTTGAATTTGCTGTAGGTAAACTGTGGGTACTCTTCAGGTTGCTGACCTCCAGGAAGAGCATTTAGAAGCGTGGGATCTGGGGGCTTTGGGGGGGGGGGGGGGGGTTCGCGGGCGGTTGGTTTTTGACAATGCAGGGTGGTCGTGGTCTTGTTGCTTTTGTC
>WTSP01023177.1:0-40269 GCA_025331215.1 Actenoides lindsayi | reverse complement strand
TGTCTGTTGGGTGTCCGTCGCCGCAGGGGGAGCGGTGGGTAGGGGGGGAGGTGGGGGGTGTGGGGGGGGGGGGGGGGTTTCCTTCGTGTTTTAGTTTTGGAAAATAAAAGAATGCTGTTGCTTTTCTGCTTTTCTCAGCCTTCATGCTTCAGAAGCCTGCCTGTGATGGTTTACTGCCCCCAGCACTGTTCCTACCAGCTACCTCCCCGAGACATGTGAATGGAGGGGGTTTGACAGCTCTGGCTCTTCCAGACTGAGAGCACTGAACGAGAACTGTCACGCTGCGTTTGCCTACCCTCTGCCTGCATGTGCCATGATCCCCCAAGGCTTCCACCTCTGGCAAGTGGGCTGTCACCTTGCCAATTATTTCCCCAGATTTGTTTCAACAACCCCACTGTCTTTCTGCCAGGTAACTGCTTCCATTACTTACTTGCTGCTAAACAAACCCATCACCCTGAACGTCTTTAACAAGCACATAACTCTCTGGCCCCTGTCCCACCTCACCTCATTCCAGAGGAATCACCACCCTCTTCTGCAACTGCACTGGTAAAGAACACGTATCTCAGGACCACAAGACCCCCAGCATGGCAGGTCCCTTAGGCACTGTGCCAGTCTACTGGCAACTACGATGGAAGTTGAGGCTGAGAAAAGACCCTTCACCAGGTGAGTCTCAAGTACAGCTTTATTCAGCTGCTCCGAGGGAGCTACAGGAGCAGTGCCTCAGCCTCTGAGCTCTTCCCAGTACTAGAGAGAGTGCCAGAATTGCCTTCTGTGCTTCATCAGCTTCTAAAAGCTCTTGCCAAGGAAGGAACGAGAGCTAAGGGTTTGTGCTGGCATCCATTTTGAGCAAGTTAGCCGGAGAACAGCACGGGAGCCACAAGCTTGTGAGAGCAGCTTTCCCTGGGCAAGAGCTTCCTGGGTTCCCCAACCCACTCCTCTCTGAGCATGCACAGGAGCTGAGCCAGCTGCTCGGGGGTAGTTTACCAACAGCCAGCAAGTGCAGGAGGACAGGGCCCCAGAGCAGATGCGTGCTGCAAACCACACCTGATTCAACATGATGAACACGGGTCTACCGCCCGGCTGGGGTGCAGAGAACACAGCTTTAATTACCCACAGGTCGATTATTTGGTGTTGACATGGGGTTTATGACTAAGTCACTCCTGAGGCACTCAGAATCTGGAAAGCCCAACAACAGATAAAAGTTTCCTTGCAGCTACATAAAGTCACAGTATTTTTCTGACCAGCTTTGGTCGAGAGGTTTGAGCATTTTAAACTTATCAGGTTTGCGGTGCATTTTACAAGGAGAGTGAAGTCTTCAGGCATAAATCATTGACTTAAAGGAAAATAACCGCGTAACAATATTACAAGATATACAGAACAGGATGCACTTGGATTCCAGTTTCTATTCATTCGCTCACCAGAGACAAGGATCATAAATCAGAAATAGAGAATGGGAATCAAAGAAAAGTAACAGGAAGTGTCAAAATGAAAACCTGGTAGAAATTACCAATAGGAGAAAAAGAAAAAAAAGACTCCAGATGTTTTAAAAAAACCAACAACCAAAAAAACCTGGGAAAGATTCAGTGAATAAAAGAGCTACAAGCAGAAAAGAACAAATGATAGCTTGGGTGGGGGGCTTCTCCTATTTCTTTCTCACATATAAGCCAGGTCTAGCGAGGCAAGAAAATATGTATCTGCTAAGAAGATGAGGGAGGCAAGGGGGGAAAAAGCCATATAAACATCACCTCTCCTCCTTTCTTCCCATGAAGTACAGCTCTGGAAACTCTGATCCCAGAACTATTTCAATGGGGCTCACAATTCAAAAGGTTCATTAAGCCCATGATTATTACCATGAGAGAACTCGCTCAGAGCAGCCAGGCTGTCATGTCTGAGGGGCTCCTCCTTCGGACGTACCTACAAGGCTGCAGCTCTCTCAGTCACACGGGCAGGAGCTGTGAACCCTGGTCCTGCACAGCAGCAAGCTTTCTCCTCCGGGACCATGGGCCGGCTCCGGAGCAGAGGCTTCTCGGGAGCTTGCTGGGGTGAGGAGTGCTTGGCTCAGGGGCACCAGAGGGGAGCGACGCTGGAGCCGTCCTGCACGACTGCTCACTGAGCTGGAGTCTAAGCTGTGCTGCATCTTCCACCCCCGTGCTGCTCTAACTCCAATGCACGGTTCTTACAGCGGTCTTCAGAAGACTTTAAAGAACAATAATAACAATCCAGCCCCAGTTCCAACACTTACCTTGCAATCTCCCATATTTAATCCGACAATGGCCCAAAATTTTGACAAATCGTGGGGGTAAGGTACTCAAAATCCCTCCTCCCACAAACAGCTCCAGCTAGTATTCATCTGTTCACCTAAGACTCTTTCAAACAGAACTTATTGAGGGAAGTAATTTGTCGATTGATACTTAGAAAGACAAAGTCATTAACTGATCCGTATTGAATTTCTTAAAGAATCAAGCGCAGTCAGTGGACTCCTGAATCAAGACCAGATTACATTTTTATTTGTACATGATATTTCAGGGTAGTTTTGCCAACTGCCAGTATCACGCTGCTGCTGAAGTACAGTGGATTATTGTAAACTCGTTTTCAAGCTGCTTAACTCAAGAATGGCTAGAAGCTCAAGACTACCATTAAAAACCCCCCAACAAAACACCAAAACCAACCAACCTACCCACGCTGCTTCGGGCAAATCAAATCTTTCTCCCCACACCCCCCCAGCATACTTTTCTGACTGTGTGAACAACATCCGTAAACTGTAGTGCAACATGAAGAGACTTTGTCCTAGCACATTCCATATAAAAATAATCTCATGTGTTAAGGAACCAAAATATCCCCTATTATTAACCGAAAATGTATGCTGACCCGCCAACAGCCATTTGCATCTGAAAGGCTTTCAAAAATAGAGTTTTCTCTCACAGACAAGAGAGAGAGACTGATATGCCTTCCAATTTAAGAGCTCCAGTTGCTGTAATTCAAGGATATATAGCCGTATAGCCAGGGTGTATTTTATTTGCATTTCATTTAGGCATAGAGCTTTTCCACCACATTAAGTAGCCTTCTACTTTCTGTGCCAGATTTCTCTCCTTTGCTCTGTCCCATTGCAGTCACCTGTACTCAGACATGAGGATTCAGGAAAAGCCACTTGCTACAGACATCGCTCCAGCCTGCATGCAGTTACATGTGAAAGAGCACTGGGAAGTTGTTATTCATCTGACCAAAAGATTTCTAAAAGGAAAATACTGATTTTCTGTGTATTGTTTTAGCATCCACCGCTCCGAGGTGAAAAATGAACAATAAGCTTTTTTTAGAGATCAAGAAGATCGTGGTAATGGATGTGTTACTGTTAGAAATCCTTAGCACTGCAGACATCAAAAGTAATACTAGGTCTGTTTATGCACGAGTTATTTTCATTAATAATGCTACTAAGCTTTTTAATTATTTCATAATCCTCAAAATGTTGTTGGGGCTCAGAATTACCTCACATTTGAGACACAGCAGACAGACATTCTTTGGTATTTCTGGCACTCTAACGCATTGCATTGGTACTTAAACCTCAATATTAAGTCTCGCAAATCTGTACTGCAAAGACGCCGGAGTTCTCAACAGAACGAGCCCTTTCTTATCTGCTGGCTGGCTGTACAGCATATGAAGTAACCCTGTCAAGCTAACAAAGCCCAGAGCTTCTCCACAGCCCACAGCCAATGAAAAATCCCCTCGAGTGACATATCCCAAGAGAGTTCTGGAGCAGTGGGAAGTAACATCTGGGAGAGCACCTGACCAAAGACCGAGAATCAGGTCTTCATGCTCCTTACTTGTTTCTTTATCTGGAACACTCGGAGGGTCACCTTCTAGAGCCTTCATGTTATCCTTTTTCTTCTTCTTCTTCCTCTCCTCTTTTAGTTTCTGTACCTTGTGCTTGAATATGTCACGATGTCTGGGTTCTTGAGGACCACAGAAGAGTTTGTCTTTGCTTAGATGCAGCAAGTCGTCTTCTGTTGGGATGCAAATCATGGCATGTAGTTCAGGGTTCCCCTTTCTCAGGAGAGTCAAGTTGACCCATACGAGAGCCCTCGGGTAGCTCATCAAGATTGGCAAAAAGACATCTTCAGTCATTTCCTTCTGTCCCAGTCGAGAAACCAGGCGGATTCGACGATCTTTTCCAGCAGTGGGATAGCACCAGGCTGACAACTGCATTAGTAGTTTCTCACTCCTATTAAAAATGTTTAAAAATAAACTTCAAGGATAGTTATTAACAAGTAGCACAACAGAAATCCAGCACCCACATAACTGCAAGAGCATGATTAAAAACAGTCCTGGGACTCTCTGTAACCTGCCAAGCTGACGTTTGTGTCACTCTTAGGACAAAAAGAACACACGTGAGTGGAATTCACGTGCAAGAATATTTCTTTGAGATGTTACTTGATAAAACCCCCAAAACTTGTTAAGTCACAAATGCTCTAAAGCTTCAGTGACACTAATGCAGTTCAGAACTTCCAGTGCTTTCTTCCGTGGTAGCTACACAAAGATGAGAGCCCTGCATTCAGGCACTTTCCAAACACTGCTGCTGCCCTCATGCGTTGCACTGGAATGCAGGGGATTCTCTCTCTTCTTTACAGACCTTACTAAGCAGTGCAGGAACCACCTGTGATGATGTATTAGCAAAGAGAATGCAAGCTCATTTACACAGCAACATGAGCCTCTAAAAGCCCCATCCACCCGGAAGCAGATGAATGTGTGAAATACGAATACATGAAAACTGAACTTAGAGTGATAAATTTAATGTAATTTAAGAAATTTACTTCATCTAGTCAAGTTTGCTGGGGAAAAGCAAGAAGAAAGACTTCCACTCAATAGCAAATCCTGATCCATGACAAAATTGTTTAATCTCCTCACTGTATTTGGATCAAATAATTCTCTCCTCTTAATAATCAAGGCTGAGCTCTTTTTTCCCCCCCAAATAAAGAACTAACACCTGACATACGTGTATCATGTTGACATACCTGAGAACAATAAAGTCACTTCTCATAGTTTCATCTCTCTCACCAAAGTCCTGGGTGCCTGTAACGTCCTCTGTCTTGAGGGCACCTTCAGAGCTTGTTATTTCCATGGTCTCCTCTACCTCACCGCTCTCAGGGGAAGCTTCTTTGACCGCTTCTGCTCTGGGGTCACCAAAGCTATGCCCCTCAGCTGTGCAGCGCTCAGGGTGCGGGGAAGAAGGACGTGCAAATTCTCCTGAAGTTTTCATTCTTCCTTCCCAGTCCCTTGTCAGCTGCCCCCAAGGGCAGACGAAAGGGGACAGAGTGCCCAGCTTGACATAATTTGCTCTTTTTGCAGGTGGATGCCTAAATGATAAATCAAGCAGGTAAGAATATTTGTTTCTCGGGCCAGTTCCCGGCACTTCAAAAGGCATCTACTTTGTCCTGCTGGTCTAACAATGTTTTCTGTTTTCAAGCCCAAGTATTTAGAACAGGAAGTTAACTGTGCATCCCCACTGTAATCTCATTGAACAAGAATTTTGAAGTTACACTTCTAGACAACACTGCTGTATTTCTGACCACCGTATCCTTTCAGCCATGCTGGACATTTCTATCTACTGTGACTGTCCACCACATTTTCCTCTAAACTTCTCACACATCCCCCTCCCAGCTGGAAGGGGAACTGACACCAGCTAGCGCAGAGGACACTTCTAGCTGCTCCATACTCAGGGTTTTCATGGTTTTACTGTAGTGAAAATGAAGGCAAACTTCAGAATACCTGTCATTTAAGAAGTGGACACAAATATATCTTTTCATTCAACTTCATTCTTTTAACACTTAGTATGTACTTTCATATTCTGCCTTTGTCTCTTCCTGCCTCCTCCCTCATTTACTGCTAAGGGAGCTTGAGATAGCTTTCTTTATTTTATTGTTATGCAGCTCTGCTATAGTCTTAAAACTGAGCATATCTCTGGGAATAGAAGGTTTTAACTAATTTATATGTGCCCTGCTTAGCAGAGCTTTCCTGTTAAATACAGCTAGGTTTCTTTTCTTTTTTATACAAAATATAGAATTTAAAACACTAGTGAAAGATCCCAGTAAAGTCCAAGTCTAAATGAACAAAACAACAGCAGGTAACGGAGTATTTGAAGCAGTGTTCATTTTGTTCATTCTTGCAATTAATTTTTAAGCTAATGTTACCGTTTGAATTTTTCAAGCAGACTGGCTTCCAGTTCTTTGGCAAACTGCATTCCTGCCTGGCAGTCTGGGAAATCATTTGGAGTGTGAGGTGTTCTTTGATATTCAGAATGCTTTAAAGCCTCTTGCAAGCCACCAACTCGTACACCTCGATATACCTGTTACAAAAACCAAAACCCAAAACAGCAATGTTTGTACTGATTCTGGGTTCCTAACTGAAACAAAACATTAATGCTTCAGAAGCTACTGCCTTAGAAAGCGGCAAGCCTGACACTTTAGCTTTCACAAAAACAAACTTACACAGTTCTAGATGCTCACTTCAACAGAAAGGTTAGTCATGTGCTTTCATTTTCAATTTAATTCTGAAAATCTATCAAGAAAACTGACCTTATACATTGCCAGGAATGTCACAGTACTTCGACAAAGTCACTCCCCAAATGATTTTAACTGTACAACAGTTATCACTGCAATTAACTCCCCTGCACATTCCAAAGCATAAATTTAGCTGCAGAAAGACATTAAAACTGTCACCTAAACATTGAAAGCAGGATGCTCCAAACAGCACCAGAGGACTATTCAAGCTTAACTCAAACTTTGTGTTTGAAGCTCTCTCCCAGACTGCAGGCAACATATTTGTTGACAGCGTGGTGGAGATAGCCAAGCTGGAAAGGGATCAGCAACAGGCACCAAATGGTTTCTCTTTAGACAATACATATGCTGATAGAAACACAAAAACAAAGAGCTGTAGCACCAGCTTTCTCTCCCTACCCCAAACTCTGCTTTCCTGCTTTAGGCTGTCATCTAGGCAGTTATACCCAACAGAAGATACAGAAAACTACTGTTTAAGACCAAACCTCTTTCATCAGCCAGCTGATACACCCTCTTCTAAAGTAGGTTTTTGATCCTATGACTGTGAATTGGTTACACAATGTGAAGTATACTCTCTAAAACTGATTATTTTAAACCAAATGATATAATTCGTCATATTTACTTGCAATCCAGAACGAAAGTCACTTACAAAAGGAATCCAAAAAGCCATGCCCCAGCCCTTTGGGAGATATATATCCCAGCCACTTCCCCATCCTGGTCGATCTTCTCCAGCCATTTTCCCTGGCTGCTGCACCAACAGGATAGGAATCTTAGATTCACAAGGACCCAAATCAAGGTGTGATCCAGGTACCAGTAACTGAGCTCTCATATGGTTTAAATCCTGAGGAGGAGGAGGAGACATTTCCCATAGGTTAGTAACCACCTTCCCCTCTTCCAGATACCCTTCCAAGATATAGAGATGAGCTTCTACCCAGGAAAAACATACTAGGAATATGCTACATATGTGAACTGACCTTCATCGAGGCGTGAAAAATGCTTTTAGAAAAAAAGTATTAAGAACCCTTTTCTCCGTTTCTGACTTCCATAGAGCTTGATAGAGAGCAGGTACTGAAACTCAGAGCAAAAGTGTACAACAGATGAAGGAGGAAAAACAAGTATTGCAACTTGGTATTCATAGATTTTATGGGTTGCTCCTCCATTTCCAACAGAAATGTCAAGACAGGAGATGTCAAACCTCTAACAGCATATTTAGAGCTCTCTACCAATCACAGGTTATTACCCAGAACATCCACAACACAGTGTGCTGCAGTTCAGAACCAGAGGGATTTATTATCTTCCAGTTCCACAATTCTTTTGTCAGGAGAACCATCCCTGCTGTGACTGAGGTGTGAATGGCCAGAGCCTCTCTGTGCCACTTCACCCCTTTTATCTGCTGCACATGAGTTGGGGTGATGTAGGAAAACCCCATCCCAAACCCTTCTGATAAAAAGCCCTACAACTACTTAGTCCTACAAACAACCCAATAAAGCTTCCTTTTAATTGAATCATGAACAATGGTTGTGCAACACTACTACACAAAGGCTGTAAGATAAAAGCTTCAACTCAGCAGCTCGATGCTATGAAACTGCTGCTCTTGGATTGCTACATATTTTAAGAGTCTTGCTCTATGGACTATTAGCCAGTTTCTCCACCACCATCCACCCTCGTAGTTACCTGCTCTGAGATTTTATTTTCAGTGACGTTCTTACAGATGTCCTGGTCCCAGATAAAGCTGTGAGCACAGTCTACAGGCACACCGTCCAGGTACAGCTGTCTAACTTTATCATTATCTACAAAAGAAGAGAACTTTCACGCAAAACGCAAATGATTTTTGCAGCTTAAGTACCAAAATTAGCAAACCCACTCCACTATCATAAGTGCAAGGAGCAGATAACTAAGGATACAGACTATTAAAAGCTTAACAAGCAGCACTGCTTCTGGAACATCTTACTATCACATGGTTTTCCAAAACAAAATGTGAAATAATCTCTTAGTTTTAGAAGCATTAACCTGGAATTCTCTTACAGGCATTTCTTATTACAAATGACATGACCTCTGGCAGCCTAAGTTACATCTTTAGCATGTCACCTTTAATAATCTGGAATTTGACCTTTCGGGCAAGCGTGTGAAGCTCAGTAGGCTTGGTGAAAATCAGGAAGAGCAACATTAAAGCACCCAAAATAATTCTGCCCAAGTAAACCTGTGAGAGAAGTGAGGATGGCCTTTAAGAGATGTACATACAGGACGTATCTTTACTGGTATGACTAGCATACAACTACTTATTTAGCACCAGCTTCCCACTCTAAATCCTAGCTTTAAAATTGACGTATTAAGCAACCTTTCTCTTCTCCAGCTTCACAATCTAACCAAAGCAGAGAAAATGTATACCTACCTTTAGTGATCTATGGATTAAAGGCCTTCAGTGTACAGTATGCAATGCCTGCTGATCCATACATTAAGTAAAATAATTCTTACCAATAAAAAAAATACAATGAACCTATTAGTAGTTCAGAGATTAAAACTTACACAACTGCTGCTCATTTTGTCTTCTACAAGGTCTTACACATTAAAGGAACATAATGTGCTGGGGTTTGTTTTGCTTTCTAAATCACTTAAATCCTTCAATCAGTTTCTCTCTTCTGAGGAATTTAATCTCTCTACCACGTATACTGTAATTCAAATCACAATTCCAAATCCTCAGACCAGTTCTCTTCTTTCTTACCTCTCTCCTGTTTTCTTCAGTCCACATTTTAAGACTGCTGGGGAAATAACTCTATTGATGAGTAAGTAGCTGATGATAGTGGAAGTAAGATGTTAGATCTAGTATAGGAAATACGGAGTTGTATTACTAAGAATGCAAAGCTCAGCAACAAACAGCACATTATCTGCTTCTGCTGGGGCCAGGGGTCAGTGCTTAGACAATAGAGGCAGGTAGAGAAAAAGGTTTTGTTCCATTTCAGGCTGTTGCTCTGATTTGCGTAGCTGATTACCTTAACACTCTTAGATGACAGAGCTAAGGGTGCTTCTATTTGAAATTTTTCCTTCTGTGATGTAGTAGAAAAAGAAAAAAATATAAGCACTGCTGGAGCAGTTTCAGAGCCATGAGTGTGTGGTAGCAGGACAAGCAATGCCAGACACCTAAACCTCTGCAAGAGGTGTTTTCAGGCAAGGACTCGGGCTCTGTGTCTGCAGAAGAAGCTTCAGCTCACTTATCTTTCATAATGCATTCTCCTTCTATGCATCTCATTCGCTGATTGTTTAAAAGCTCCACCACACTCCATGCTGAGCAGTTTAAGGCAGTACAAGCATATCAAAGTGTCTGAAGTGTACTTGGAAACAGAGAAAAGAACAGCACTAATGTGCAGTCATGTAATCACCAACTGCTTACTGGGAGTCTTGACTTCCAGAAGGCATAAGCCTGCTGAGAAGGCAGCAAAAAGTGATTTCTTCACAAACTTTCTACCCCATAGCCTGAAGAAGTGAGGCTGATTCTCCAATTAAATCCCCATCTGCACGTGTCTACTACACACAGCTTGCACACGTGCATACACACTCTCACTCCTGAACAACTGAAATTACCTTTGATTCTTAGTATATCCCTCGCAGGGGAAAAACCATATAGGCTGATCTTGGAACAGCATTTTAGAAAAACAAAGGATATGGACAGACGTGTATTAATTCACAGATTGCACCTAGGACAAGCCCTAAGCAAAGATGATGGCTCTAACTTATCTAAACTATTAATTCAACAAAAAATGCATCTTTAAATTAATAAAGCTTTCCTAAGAAAATCAGTTAGCCATGACACAATGTTAAAGAGAGGCTAAAGCACATACAGAACCTGCCAACATACACAGTGTCATTTCAAGCTTACTAATACTAATCCCAATAGTATTTGAATGTCCAGAAAGCAAGAAGGGGAAGAAAAAAAATGTGTGGAACTGGTGTATAGAAGCAGTGAAATATGCAACAAGACCCCCATGCTCCAAGGAGATTACAAACCAAGAGGATAGAACTGAGGAAGACCTTATGGGTCCTGAAACAGTGAAGAGCAGCAAGAGAGCATGAAGTTTGCACAGAGAGAGCAGGTTAGACATAAAATGCATTCTGCACAATCACCAATTATGCCTAGGCTTCCTTTTAGTAATAGATATACAATTTTACTTTTTCTTTCAAAACCACCAAGGACTAAACGCACTTGAATGCTTTCCCCTGAGAAGAAAATTAGAAAAGTACCTGAGTTTAATAATCTAATGTGGATTACTTTTCTAGAAGTATTTAAAAAGCAACGCAACTTCTGTGCTCTTAACTACTTGAACAAGGAGGCCCATTAAGGCAGAGATATAGCACAGGTAGTAGCTGTCACACAGTCAACTACAAAATTAGGTTAGGACAACAGCCTTTGCAGAGTAACAACTGCCTCTGCTTCCAGCTAACAGCTAAGAATACTCGATGAGGGAGACAGGAAGGTGGCAGTCAGACCTCAGTCTGGAGTTTCTCAGGTAGAAGAGATGAACTACCATGCCGTATTATCCCTCCAATGCACATGCACTAGGTATGCAGGAGATTGTGAATGATCCTGTAACAACTCCCACACAGCATCAGGAACTCACTCAGCTGGGAAATGTGGAAAACAGCAGCCACTTTCCTTGTGGAACCATTAGTCCCTCCCATTCTCTCTAACTGCTTTTGTAGGAGGGCTGCCCTCTCCTCCTCCCTTATCATGATTTCTAGTAGAAAATCAAAAGGATGACAGCTGTATTGTTTGTTTTCTTTCATCCTTCTGCCTACTCAACTTGTTTCATAGTGTGTAACGTCAAGTCCTTTAGCAGGATCTGAATTAGAAGGCATCATGCAGTTTGCATTTCCTTGCTAGCTGAACAAGGACCTTCTCCCTCTCACAAATAAAACTCAGAGAGAACAGATACAGTTTTAAGCTCATGATGAAACAAAGAGACAAACCACTCAGAAAGTAACACCAATTTTTCTGAATGTTTGTGGTTTAGAAGATATTCTTCAAGTGAAAGATAACCCCAAGTAGAAAGATCTTGAAGATGGCCATTTCCAGCCAGCCGAAGGAAAAAAACACGTTGGTATTTTCTTCCTCTTGACTCCCAGTCTTACATCACTATCTCTTTACCATGGACCCCCTTCCTGAGGGACAACCAGCTCTGGCAGTGGGAGGGAAACTACTATATTTCCAATGCCTAGATGCTTTCTGATCTTGCCTTCTTGAACACAGCTTCATAGATATGACAAGCAGAATAAAGGGTGATGAATTACTTCTAAGTGCTAACTCCTCTATCATCTCAAACCAGCACCTGTAAACAAGGGCTATATAGCTCACCTTACTTCTCAGCAGAAAGGAACCAAAGTAGAGGTCATGTATGCAGCAACATTTCCAATGGGAACAGTAATGATGAGAAAGTTAGCTGAGTAGTAGCTCCTAATTAACAGTAGTAGCTCTAAATTAACAGGAGAAAGGCTGTTGTAGATCCAGAGGGTAGAATAGAGTGATGTAAGGAAATGCAGAGAGTTTTGCAGAGAGCTAAAAGACAGTAACTGAAATAGGTGTTCAACCTCATGCAAGTGAAAAGTAAGGCTAGATTATTCTAGTGTCTTGCAAACACACAAAGGAAATGAAGGATTTTCAAGTCTCTGGAACCTTCCACTTGTGCTATTTGCTACTGCTTGCTAGCTGGCTATTAGGTTTCTCTTATTAGATGAGGCAGTCTGTGTCCAGAGCAACCTGCACTCTATACTGTGTAAGCTCTTGCACATTTTTCAAGGACATTGATACCCAACTGAACTTCAATTTTGCACTGAAATGTTGTGTAATGAAATGAACGTTTCAGAAGTCATGCTGCATCTTTCATCTTTTAACACAACCAGCCTCTTGGCAGTTTGAAATTCTAGTGTTACAATGCTAATCTTGTTACTTTTTTTTCCCCAGTGGAATTGCAACTTTCATCAGTGTAGGACTATAAACCAGAAACAGCAGATACCTTCTTGGAGAGATAAACAGCATCAGGCAGACTACACACCGAACAGGAACTTACTAAGTAGCTTTTAGCACCTGGTTGGCCTTGCCAGGATTCGAACCTGGATCATCTGTATGGTCAGACAGAGGCTTCCACTGAGCACAAGACCAGCTTTGGTGCATGTCCCTCCCTCACAACTGCTGTTCTGAAACCTATGCAACTTTCAAGCTCTTCCTGTTCTGCCAGGGGCTGTAGAAAGTGGAAGGAAACATTCTGAAATCAAATGCTAGAAGAAAACAGCAAGAGATAATCAGTAGATAATGACAGTAAATGAAAACAAAAATACAGAGAGAAACTGAATCTCTTGCCTTTGGGAGTCCCAGGAAAAGCACAGTATAAGGAAGGCATTTTACCTTGGTATTTTTCAAAGTCTGGCATGGCTTTTGTCTTCTTTTTTGGCAAATTGATTCGAGGATCTCCAACAGTGAGGCCCAGTATTGTACCTGGTGGCATGTCTGATGGTGAACTTATCCCTTTAAAAATACACAGATGAACATTGCCATGAAACCACCAATCAAGCTGCAATCTTTTTCTGCACTACTACTGTGTGCATTTGTGCCTGCAGGGATGTGACACCACTCTAAGACAGAGAAGCCATCCAGAGTACTCCATTTAATGTTTTCATCAATGCTTGCTAAATATTCAGTAACAAAAGACAATAGTAGCAGAGTAAGACTTAGTTTGCAATCACATTTATGCTTAGCATAGAAGCAAGGTTGCTTTCACAAGTTACAGACTCAATTCATCCTTTGCATTTGGCATAAAGCTTTTTAAAAGCTTTACCTCATCTCTGCTTAACTGCCTCACATTGGATAGCTCGAGTATAGTGTGAGATCTACCAAAGCCAGTTCCTTACCTGCTTCAGTGCTAGAAAGTGAGATGTTAACTTTGATACTTTACAACTCAGCCAAATATTAAACTACTCATTAGAACCAAAAATACATACAACAAATATGTACAAGGTATTGCCTTCATTTGGTGTGCATGGGGGGAGAAAAACTACACGTCAGACTGTATATCCTATTAGCAATCTCAGATTTAAGCTCAGGAGGATAAGAAACAGGACTGAGTTTATCTATTAAGAGTTTGGACTACACAGAGGATTCAAATTTTCTTAAAAAAACCAAACCCTTGATGTAACATTTCTCAACTCTTTTCCATGCCACAGTAGTACTTATGCTCAATGGCATTACTCTCCACCAAGCAAAAGATAAGCATTTCTAAATTAGAGTCAACTTATTAGCATTCCAGTTTTGACCACTAGAGTTTAAGAGATTCCTTTTCCTTCCATAGCACCCACATGCCCAAATACCTTCTAATAGCTCAAAGATAGCACTTTGACGTTGATGAAGAGATACTTTCTCAGAGTCCTTGCAGTTTTCTACCCACCAGTTATTCAGTTCTGTCTCTGAATCTGCCATCTCCTGGAAAACAACACATCTAATTAAGCTCAAGTGGTTATTCAGTATTTTCTATCAGTATAAATTCATCCTCAGTTTCTCTTAACCACTATGGTGGCTTTCTTCCTCTTCAAGTTTCAAACCAAAACCATGTTTTCCTGATGCAGTTGTCCTGGTCTGAGCGAGAACAGAACTGTTCTGACCCTAAACTGTGACAGCAGTCTATTCCTATACTCCACAGTAATCCCCAATAAGCTGTTCAGTTTAACCTGTGTTCCAGAAATGAACAAGGCCATCCACAATGCTGCCTAATCTTGTTAATTATTTCTTACAGAAAGCTAGAGATTTTATGCCCTCATCATGTTTGCTGTAAGAGACAAAAAACCTCCATTAAAACCACAGTGGCGCTACGTGCCAAGAGGTGAACAAAATACTAAATCCTGGAGAAACTGCGTATTTGATTGAAAATGATTTCTATACCTTACAAGTCTTGCCCTTTAGCTCTAGGTGTCCAAGCTCACTGCTCAAGAAATGTGATCTACAGTTTGTCAAAGAGAATATGAATTATTCTGGATCTCTCAGCAGAATACTACACAGTCTGCTCAACAGACTCAACAGCAGTTTTCTTCCTACTCCTACTTAAAATCCAGATAGGAGTTCTTCCTGAGATCAGCATTTATCAAGAGGCTCAATACAGAGGAGCTAGCAGAGCAGAAATACATAGGTTAGCCTTTATAGTAAGCGAGGATAGGTAGTTTATGACTCTTCCTAGCAAAACCAAGCTTGCACATTCTAGGAAACCTATCAAAGCTACAGTAATATGCAAGCTACCTACCAGCTTCCTTACCGTTTGGAGAGGAGCAGCTTTCAAGGTGTCTGTAAGGACGGAGTGTGACAAGGGGCCAATCAGCCTGTATCTGAGAATCTCCATGCTTCTATCACTGAAACACAGGAAAATGTCAGGGAAATGTACAATCATACAACACACAATTTTACACCAAGTACTGTTAAGCCAGAATTCAGATATATCGAGTAGTTAAGGGCCACAGTTTGCCTCTACTATGAACAAACCTGATCACAATGCCAGCAGTCTGTGAGATCCAAGAGTAGGACTGGAAAGGATCTCGCGTGCCATCACCAATGATTTTTTTCACTGGCACAGCTTTTTCTGCATCTTTATCCTCCTTCTTCCGTTTCTTGCCAAGGCTCACAGCAACATCCTCTTGTTTTTCCTCTTGAATTGATGTCGCAACAGGCTCAGGAACATAGATTGCTTCAGGCTCTGAACACTGAAAAATTGCTTTTAACTCTCTCAGTATGTCCTTAAGAAAAATAAAAAGCTTGGATGAAGACAACAAGCAGTGCATTGCAAAGCTTGTTATTTTATTTTCCTATACGGATTTAAAGGAATAAACTTCACGCTGCTGAAGTCCAGAGCTTGCTAGCAAGAGCTGAAAGTAATACTGACTGTGGCTAAGAATTTATTCTCACTCAGATTAATGTAAGAAAAAAAAGTGCTGGTGCACAAAATCCTACTTCTTTCAAGTTTTCTTTTTTCATTTTTTAAAGTTCATCGCCAAGTATCAGATCGTGATTATCTGCGGCAAGAGTGAACCTAGCCTGCTGGGGCTGCCAGTGGGAAGGATGTGAATCAAGCAACCTCACACTGCAGTGACACTAGAAAACTTGTCACAACCTCAAATACTTAAAAGAAAAACCTCAGGAGCATGCACCTTCTGCACAAGCTTTATAAAAAAAATCAAGATGCAAAACAAATATTGTTAGAGCAGAAACAGTCTTCCAAATTTTAATTCCTAAAGCCACGCATTATCTTTTACACTTCTCAGAAGGTATTTTCAGCATTAAAAATGTACATTGCATGAAGAAGTCAAAGTTCAACTCAGAGAAAAATACCTGTTTGAGAGCTGGATGCACCCAGATCCACAACTGCCTGTTTTCAGATCCATCCCTGGGCTTCCAAATAAATGTAACGGTACCAAGCATATCCTCAGGGTAACGATCTGCTCGGTAAAGATCCACCGAACCCTCAAATCTTCCAGACAGACAACAAACCTCTTCAAATGTTAATCCTAAAGAAGATTATATTTATTGGGAAAAAAACCCGACAACTCTTATTAAAAAAAATTAAATAAAAAAATTCAAGCTGGCTGCTGAGCTGCTAATTCTGTACCACAACTTGTTCCTTAAAAGGGAACCGAAAATAAGAACGTCTAGTCCGAGCATGAGACATTTTAATTACATTTTTTCAACCAAAAATCACAGCTCAGTGGCACCTCTGTTATTACCATTGAGATAGGATAGGATATTGAGGTAGGATATTAAAAAAGGAAAAGGATGGGTCATCCTTTAGCCAATTTGGAATCTTAACTTTATTTTGAACTACATAAATTTTACCTGTGTCAATGCTACATATTCGAGCAAGTTGCTTCAGAAGCTCGTTCTCTTTACCAGTCAACTCCAGGCAACAATAATATGATAAGTCCTGAAACAATAGGGTAGTGGTAAAGTGAGAATAACTCTTGAAAGCTGTTACTTATAGGAGACCTGTCAGGCATTCCTCATTTGAGGGCAAATCTGCCTCAAACCAATAGCCAAAAAAGGACATGGAACAAAGCACCTGTCTTCAATAGCATCCTGCTCAGGAAGAGGATGCAGGAATTTACTGACTCAGTGTTATCACCAGTCTTCTCAAGACCTATGTCAGTTACAGTTACTGTAAGACTGTTCTGAAGGCTCATCTCATTCCTTCTGATACTCGACACCCTTCATTACAATTATGAAATCACTCATTTTATACTTAGCAGTTAGCAACACCCGACGCAAAACTACTTCAAAGAGACAAATATTCACTATAACTGAACAGCTGGTTACTTCATCTTGGCAAAACAACACAGAAAACAGATGTAGACATGGTACCTGCAGAAGGCAGTGTTTCGTCATGGCTCGGTAACAAGCCCTGTAGCTCTTCTCTGTAGGGCTATTTCCTAAACAGTATCCCCATTTCTTTACCATATGGAATCTCTTTGCATGCCAAATATGCGTTTCCAGCCAAATATTCTTTCCTTGTCTGCGATTAAACTCTGCTACCAGATTTATGTGGCGCCTTCTAGCTTTGCGGCACTTAGTCTTCGACTGCTCCTTTTTCTGATGTACAGCTTTCTCTGCCTGTTTTTAAAAGAGAGGATATGGAGGTAAATTCTCTCAAAAGGACAAGCTTCTGTAGAAGAAAAAGGAGATAGACAGATAGATAGATATACGAATACATGAAGTATTAGCATTAAGTTATACTTTATTCTGATTTTAGTACTCCGTAATTCTCGAGGCTAACACTTTGAAACTCGACACACAAGCCCATCCACAGACACGAAAGAACCAAGCATAAACATTAAAGAAATCTACATTACTTAACAAGGATAGAGCACATAACTAACTATGTAGAACCCATGCCTTCTCCCTTCGGTTCTCAGAGAACAGGCCAAACTGCATCTCATGTCGTGACTAACAAGGCAAAAGGGATGCCAACCAGAGCAGTGAAAGAAGAGATACGGGTCACCAAGACCCACTGAAACACACTCTAAGGAACACATGTGAAAGTACCCAAAGCAATCTCTGAATCACGAACAATTATCTTCAGGAACTCAGGGTGGGAGGGGCAAGGTCTCAAAGAACTTAGACAATGCAAAGGAAAATATAATGCATGAAATAGGTTAATCAGTCAGCCTTAATACACGAAAAACTAAGCAAACTCACTTGATCACTTTAAGAAGTGTCTGGAGATGATGATGTGATCAATACCAGGCACCAGACAGACCTTTTCACGTTAAAACCCTGCTGAAACTTTTTTTCCCCCCCCTGTATTTTCTTTTTAGAAAACACACAGGAAGGTTACAGTGGGTAAGAAGCCAGTAACTCCACAGGAGCATTCTGATTAAGCATTAAGATACCGCCACAAGACAAGAGAAATGCACGAGCAACCAAGTGTCAGTCAAAGTTGGAGAGCCTGCGTACGCAGGGAAGTTTCACAGAGCAGCTGAGAACTGCACGCCAGCAGACACCGAGCCAAGCACTGTGCAGTACCTACATCCACTGCACAGTTCATCAGAGAACGTAAAACACACTGTACCTCTCTCCTGGCCATCTCTTGGAGCCGCCGGGGCAGGCGCTTAACGTTGTGGCTCATAGCTCGCCTTCGCATCTGCCTGGGGAGGGTCTGGAAAACCAGGGAGTTCGAAGACTTCTGCGCAACCGCTTTCAACATAGCGTTGATCTCGGCAGCACGAGCCTGAGCAAAGGTAGACACTGGAATGGAGAGAACTGAGTCAGAGCAGGAAAAATGGCAAACGTCAGAGACGGGGACGCTGTACGTGAATTACTGAATTGCAGCAGAGCGTTCCTAGTACATCAGCCTAACGGCTTCGTAAGATAAAAGCAAACACTGTACACTGCTACTGAAGAAATTCCTGTTCTTTAGCTATTCGGAAGCTTGCAGATATGGTTAAGCAAATCCTTACACAAGAATGAATCTGAAAGCTATGCTGCAACCAACAAGTCCTATTTGCATTAAGTAATTCTTTTTTTCAATTAGAGTAGCAATCTTTTCAGATGGCATTCAGAGATGGAAAAAAAAACCTTCAGCACAGAAGAAAAGGAAGCAGTAGTCATATTACAGACTGGTTTAAAATGATCAAATCAAAGTCCAGAGGTTGATCTTGGTTTATTCTTGTGGAAGTGTATCTACCACTAGAGCACCACCACATTTTGAAAAGCTCATCTGCTTTTCTAAATAAATGTTCTGTTAGATGAAAAGTTGTCTTTAACTCACCAGTTTCACTGGCTACATTAAAAGCAGATACCTGCCAGTGCTGATTTTGCTGGCAAACAGACACCAAAATGCATGTCCCTCATCACAAGCGCAACTTTTCGACTCAGAAGTCTGAAAGGGCTCACTGAATAACAGCGGGTCTTTCATTCCAGTACACAACTACTTCTGTATTTTGGGGAAAACAGATTAATACAGCAGCAGTCCTAATTTCTCCTCTTGCACAGAACCAGACAGCAAACATAACCACCAGCAAGCTGCCCTGGACTTATAAATGATAACCTTTTTCTTACGTACAAACCTGTTATGTATTTTGGCATTTCCTCAGAAACACTCGGGCGTCCTCCTTGCCATCCCCCTCTTCCCCTCTCTCCTCTATTTTGCCCTCTTGGAAAATACTGGTCATTCCTGTAAGCAGGCCCAGACGGCTGATTCGAAAACTTCTGCTGCTGATACTGCTGCTCGAAATGAACACCTCCTGAGGGTTGAGAGATGAAGAGAGGTAACAGAAACGCAATGCAGCCTGAGTAGCAGATAACTCTACGCAGTCTTTCTTCGTAAGACTGCAGTGCACATTCCTATTATATTTCATATACATACCTGAAAGATAGACCAAAAATCAGAAGTTCTTTTTTATAGGAATAAATAAGAATTTTACCCTGTTCTGCAGCAAGCCAGCAGATTAAGTAGGCTTTGCCCATTCTGCAATCAGTATCCAATCCAGACTCTGCCTCCAATACTCTCTCGGGAAAGACCTGACTAAAATCGGTCCATGCATCATCAGTAGTGATTTTCATTACTGTCTATTCAGGGCTTTAGTACCAAACCAGAAAAGTTGATATTTTTCTCTCCTTCCCCTTGATTTTTTTTTTTTATTTCCCCAAGAGCAAGTGCGTTCTTGTCTCACTGAGAGGTGTTTCTGTCGGATGTACGGCAGAGCCGGCGCTACAGGAGCAGGGCAGGAAGCCTTGGGGTGCTCTCGCAGCGGGCAGGCCCCGCCGGGGCTGCAGAGACGGGCACGCCCGGCTCCGAGCGGGACACCCCCAAACCCCCTCGCTGCACCCGCCCCCGGGCAGGGGCCCCCCGGCCCTACCTGCAGGCGGGCAGGCTCTGCTCCCGCCGCCGGCGAAAGGCCCCGGCTCCGCGGGGAGGGTGACGCTGGCCGGCTGGTTCCGCATCTTCTTGGCCCGCTTCTTCTCCCTCGCCCCAGACATCTCCGTCAGGGCCTGGGGGCGCGGGGCGGGCGGGGGGAGCAGCCTCTGGCGGGGCGGGAGCGCGGGCGAGCCCGACGCGATACCGACCCACGGCGCGGCCTCCACGCGGCCGCCCGCATTAAGCGTGCGCGCAGCGTTTACTGGGAAATGTAGTCAGCGGGAGGCCGCCCGGACAGTGACTACATCTCCCAGAAACCCCCGCGGGCCGGGGCGGAAGCGGGAGGCGGGGGCAGCGGGACGGGGCGGGACGGGGCGGGACGGGGCGGGACGGGACGGGACGTGGAGGGGGTCACCTCCTTTACGCCCCAACCCCCTTTTCCCCTCGCCCGCAGCCAGCAACCGGGGCTCCCCCCGGCGCGAGCGGGAGGAGGAGCCCCCTTCCTACCTGAAGTGGGTGGCTTTCGAGGGCCGCCTGCCCGACGACGCCGTCTCCAACTGGAACGGCCACGCCGAGCGGCTGGAGGTCGTCTGCTCGACACCGGCGCTGGGCTGCAACACGGGCGCCTACGTCCCCGAGCGCGGTCCCTTCTGCTTCTTCCCTTACGCCGGGTGGGAGAGGAGCACCGGCGACTTCCGCGTGCTGGTCAACGCGGGCGGCTTCGAAGCGTTGGACTGGGTGGACCGGTCCTTCGGCAACGTGCCCGCCGCCGCGGTGGAAGGCTGCCCGGCCGCCGGCATCTTCGTCGGGAGGAACGGCTACGGCTTGGGCAAGGTCTCCGCGGAGCAGAGGGCTTTCTTCGTGGTGGAGGACGGCGAGGAGGTCTGGTACAAGTGGTACCAAGCCCTGGCGGTCAAGAAGGGCCCGGCGGACGTCACCATCTCCCGCGTCCGCTACAACGTGAGCGGGGCGGCGGAGCGGCGGGAGGACGTCACCTTGGCCAGGGCCGCGGTGAGGAACGAGGGCTGCCGAGCGGCCCGGAGACGCGTCGCCCTGGAGGGAGAGGCGGAGGCGGAGCACGGCTGGGAGATGGACCGGGAGGTCTTCGCCGCGCTCCGCGGGGCCTTGCGCGCCCCCCGCGGGGCCCCCGCGCCCCCCAGGCTACGCCGCTGGTCGCTGGTGGCGGTAAAAGGTGGCCGAGGAGCGGTGTCCCCGCGGCGCCCCGGCAGCGGGCCGTGCCCGGGGTGTCAGAAAAGAGGGCTCGAGTGCTGGCCTCGCCTTGGCCGTCCAGGGGCTCAAGGAACAGCACTAAGCTCCCGAGGAGCAAAGCACTTCTTTCCAGGGCCAGGCTGTGCCCCTGGTCCTTGCGGTGAGCCGGTGTCCGCTGGTTTGCTCGAGCCTGAATCCCTTAGGTTCGAAAAGACCTTTTAAGATCCTCGAGTCCAACAATACCAAAGGCTGCAGTAAGATTCCACTATTCCTTACAACACAGTGTATAATGTGAACTAATATATATTGACGAAGTTAATACGCTTCCGTAATAAAAAGACTGCCTGGTACAGCAGCTAGGCAAGGAAATGTCCCTCAGAGGGCCCAGCAGCAGCGCCCAGCTTCGCGTGCGGAATTTTTCTGTGCAAGGTTTTGCCGGCAGCTGCAGCAGCCCCCGCCTCCATTCTACCCCTTTCTGGTCACCTTCTCCCAGCTGCCCTGCCGATGACACAGGCAGAGAGGAGCCCATGCAGCAGTGCTGCAGTTACGGAGGTAGGCTGAGCTTTTAAGGTCAGAGCAGGAGGGTGAAGGGCAGTCATGTAAAGCCTTCGCTGGTCCAATGTCTCTTGGTGGCCTGCGGTCCACCTTGCTGAATCTCTTGACAAAAAACCTCATCTGGGTCTTTGGCTGCAGCTTGGTGTGAAGGAAGGTCCAGGAGCACCCTCAGATGACTGCTGGAGCTGGCCCTCCCTGCTCCTTCAACCAGGGCACCTCTGAATAGCAGAAGATATGCGAGGGGAAGGAAGAAGGCCACAAGAGGATGAAGATGCATCTCCCCCTCTGCCGCGAGCTGGAGAGGAGAGGCAGAGGTGAGAGAGGCGGTGTTTAATGTAAGCTGACATCACATGGCTGTTGTGGCTTTTTTGATCTTGACAAAGACAGACGGTTCTGCTCGTTGCCAGCATGAAACAAATTACAGGTGAAGCAGAAGAGATTACAGGATATTTCTGGTTGTTGAGTTTGGCGGGGGGAAGGGAGGACAAATCCAAGGCAGACATGGGATGGGAATCAGGCAAAAGCGATAAAGCGAGCTTTTGGGTTGGGGAGGGGTATAGAAAGCAGTTTGGACAATGTTGGTTTTGGTCTGCTGAGGGTGTAGCAATATGCTAAAAGCTGAAGCATCCACCTAAAAGGTGTTTCTCCTCTTTCATCCCCCTGATACTTTGCATTGCCTTCTTCTGGCCCTGCAGAACGACCTGGGTGGCTTCCATGTCTGTTCAAGGGAATGCTCACTGTCCCCTCTGTCATTGCACTTCTGGTGACACTGATGCTTGTTGAGGTTCAGCGGGTCCGGATGAGCTACCTCAGAGATTTGCTGCACTCTCTCCTCCATGTGCTTCACATTCACTGCACTTTTTCTCTGGAGGGACACCTCCCTCTTACTCCCCTTACTAACAAAGAACCCTTGGGTGCATGGCCCACCTGAATGTGACTCGGAGGAGGACAGTGGTAGTGCTGATGGTCTCTGCCTGAAAGTCCAGGCTTTGGCACATCCAGTTTCCTCCTGGGATGCAAAGCCATTGCGTGACAGCTGGCACAGCACGCTGTGCCAGGCAGATTCACTTTGCTTTCCTTCCTATTTTGAAATGCAGGCAGGGATGCTCTATGCGGGGATGCAAAGCTCAGCTCTGTGGGCAACCAGGGGTGAGAAAAGGAGTCATCATCCTGCACCCTCATTGGCTATTTACCTCTGGGCCAAGGGGTGTCAAATCTAATCTAATCTTGATCTAATGTCAAAGGGTAGCATTTAAAAACTGCTTTTTTAATGGTAGATGATGGCATAAGGAGGTGGAGACTCGGGCTGGCAATGTGCCTGCAGCTCTTGTCTAGATCTGTAGCTCAGCAAGGAGAGGAGGGCAGAGGGATGAGACATGGTTGGTGTTGGAGGCTGGGGTGTATTTTACATATCACTGCGTGCCTGTGTCAGGCTGTTTCACCTCTGTCCGCCCTGTTTCTAGTGTGTGAAGCGGGAATAATGAGTCTATCTCTGCTTCCAAGCAGTGCAGGAGAGCTGAAGCAGGGGTGGCAGTGTGCTCGCCCCCAGTGCAGGCAGAAGGGGTGAGAGCAGGGCATGATATGGGAGAGCTCCTGATTTTATCTGTGGACCATTGTACCTTGCTCTGGTAGCACAACCCATTCCACAAATGAGTAGAAGTGTAATGTAGCCCCTGTGAGGATGCTCTGGTGCTGCCAGTGAAGGCTATTAGCCTCAGAGGGACTCGAGCTGGCCATCACCAGTGCTCCCTGGGAATGGTGCAGTTGTTTCTGCAGCAGGACAGCACAAAAATATTGTACAACACACACTGCCCACAGATATTCTTGGCCAATTTGCTGTGTGCTTCATCCAGCAGCTTGGTGACTGAATTTCAAAGTGTTTTCTCTCTGATTTCTCTCTCCCCGAGCAGACAGAGGAACGATGGGAACAGGCTGTGGAGATGGTCTCAGGAGTAGCGCTGACATCAGCAGGTCCCAGTTATCTCAGCACCTGCTCCCTGAGCTGGCAGTGGTGGCTTCATCCCAGCCCTGTTCTGCTCGAGTTCTGTGAGATGTCACCTGGCCATGGATCGCTGTCTCCAGGCTGACCTCCTGCAGTGCTGCTGGGGAAGCACTCAGAATACTAACTCCTGTGTATTTGATTGTTCTCTTACTAACAGATAAAAATTATATCATTTGCAGCAAGTGCAAATTATTAGGGAAACTAATGACATTTCCACATATGTTGCTGGCAACTTCAGCTTCCTTTGGCAAAGGCTCTCTCCAGCTATTGTTAGACCCAAAGCAAGTCAGCTTTCTCCATTCCACTCTTTAACTCACCATACACATTTCCTTAGCTTTTTGATCAACTCAGCAAAGCTTCTCACATGGGTTTCCTTATTTGAAGCTGCAGTAGCACTCAGAAGGCAGGTTACTCTGCTTTCTCACCAGAATATCTGACTGAGGTCCTGCCATACATCCAGGGTGCCTTCTGCCTCCTGCAGCAACTCCCTCACCTCCACCAGCTGAGCCGGGGAGTACTTCTGTGACTCCTGATGGAGTTTCGTCCTCTACTGTAGACCATGGAAAACACTAGTTTGATAAAGCCTATCTTTTCCCATGCCACTGCCTACCTTGAGAGAGTAGTATTTGAGGGTCAGTATTGCCTCAAAGATGGGCAGAGAGACTTGTGTCTGATCACCTCAGAAGATGCTGATAAAAGCCTAAAGAACACTAAAGAACAGCAAGGAAACTTGTTAGGAAAAACTGGAATAACACTTAATCAGGCTTGGTATTAGGCCAAGCTCAGTTATGTCATTCATGATGTGATTTATGGGCATGTCACAAGCACAAAGCATGTGCCTGAGGCACATCTCCTCTTTCTCCAGCCAGGGCTTTTGTCTGAGAAGGGTTTTGTAATTTCTGCTCTATCTATCTATCTATCTATCTAGGGTGGTCCTCTCATGTCAACCCTGACCCTGCACTCGCCTTTAGCATGCAGGTGAACTGGTGGCTGCTCAGAGATATGGAGGGAATCGGAGGCTTGGTGGTGTGCAGACATCCTGGGGAGAATGGCTCTGGGGGGCTTGTGTGTGCACAACTGCTCAAGGGGCTTCCTTCAAGTCAGGGGGAAGGGGCTGGAAGCCCCTCAGGCTCCAGGCGGGATGATACGCATGTGCTTACGCCTGGAAGATGCTGAGTGGCACACGGCAGCCTTATTTGCAAAGAAAGCTGAACCACAGCTGAAGCGTTTCCATGCGATTCAAGCTGTACACAGCATGTCGATGGCTGGAGCTGTCTCAACCTTGTAGCTCTTGTTGGAAACCAAAGGATGTGACAGCACCTGAGAGCCCTGTCACAAGCAGCAAGCAGCTGCTGTGGCTCTGGAGGCAGGAGGTCTGTGACTGTGTCCCAGCTCTGGCAGCACAAAGATCAGTGCTCATTTCCCACTGCCTCCAAGGATGCTTCAAACTCAGCTGGGGGGGGGGTTTCTGCTTGAAGCAAGCAAGGCTGCCATGTCATGACTTGCACAAGACCACTGGTGTGGTGGTGGCTGTGAAAAGAGTTGATCTCTGTGCCTTCCCAGTGCTTGCATGGCAGGGAAATGCACCAGGGGAAAAAATTACCCCGTGAGACAAAACTATTGCTGTTCTGGGGTTCTGTCTGCACGAGCAGCATGCTAGCGCTAAGTCCAAGCTTAAACCCAGGGAGAAGTTGTACCTCAATGGACACACAGTGTCTCTTGTGTCCCCCTGGAGTGACCTATGGTAGAAAGCTGGGATGGTCGGCTGGGGATGGGGGAATCTTATGCATTTCAGCACAATGTCCTTCAGCACGCTTGGCCCTGCAGGCCCTACTGGGGTTGCCTGGGGCTCTGGCACTGACCAGTTTTCTGGGGAAACTAATATTCTCCTGCCTTGTGCAGCCACCACTGGTCTCCCTCTCATTTTCTTTCACATCAGGATCAGTGAAACAGATTACCATGCTGATGGTCAAGGTGGGTATCATGGCTGAGCCTCAGTGAAATTAAAATTAAGGTGCGATTGCAGACTTCCCTCTGCAGGCACACAACAACTGTCTGGAATGCCCACCTTGCTGGAGCAAACCAAGCAGCAGCTAGCTAATCCTAATGGATCTGATGCTCTGTAGATATCCTGCTATCTATGGAGGGAATTACAAGCCTATACTCAACACTTCTAAGCTATTGCAAAGTAACATAAAGCAGAAGTGGGATCAGGAGGGCAACAGGAAGATGAGGAAGAAATCATGGAGCGCATCAGCCCATGGCTCCCAACACAGCCCTATTTCTGCACTGGTTGCAAGAAACCCCAGTGCAGACCAGGCAACAGATCCCATGGGTACAAAACCTTTGGAGCCAGCAAGTTCAAGTGGGTTCTGTCACTGTCCACATGTTAGTGTGGGGAAGGGACATACCCATTTGTGCCTGAAACACAATCTACTGGGAAGCCAAACCTCACACCCCTCAGCGCCTGGCATATAGGTGTGTAGTGGGTGCAAATTCAGGGCTCAGACAGTTTGGTGCATTTTATTCACCTTGCAAGCCTTTACAACCACCCCCTTCAATGCACCTGCAGGGCTGTAGGTGTCAGAGACAAAGCAGGCAGGGCTGGAGAATGCAGGCAGAAGAGCACGCAGCTCTAAAGGCTGGACACAGTAATTTGATTGATTTTGTTAAAATATTTTTTGTATTAAACGACTTCTGGGTCAACTCAATGACAAAAAAAAAAAACCCAAACAGTTTGGTTGTTCCTATTTCTGTGCTGCGGAAAAGCTGAAAAGGTTTTGGCAAAACTGCTTCTGTCAGCAGCAGCAATGACAGAGCTAGGTATGGATTCAGAAAACAAGGTTATTTCATTGAAAGCAAAGATACTACTTCAGACAGCAATGTTTGTCCTGTTTTCTGCTGTAAGATACTTTTGGTCAAAGTGTTGATTCTTTTACTTATGCATACAGCCCCTAAAGGGAGTACTAACCTCCCTCCCTCTTCTACCTCTTCCTCTCTTTGCCTCCATCCCACTGCCCAGAAGCCACCAGCCCCCAGAGCCTGCGCTGGGTGCACCAGTAAATCTGTGGAGCCTTAAAATCCCATAAATCTCCATCAGCCTGAGCCCACACACATCTCCCTCAGCATTTCTCCTCCTCCCCAACCCCATCCTCCGTTCTCAGTCCGGCAGGACCTCCGGCGCTGCAGCCCAGGCTGCGGGTGATGTGGGAGGAGGGAGAGCATCCCTTGGCCGCCTCTCCCGTGGCTCTCGACTGGGTACCATGTGCGGGTGAGCTCGGGAGACCCGTTGCCATAACAACTGCTGCTAAAATTGGTTGCAGACAGTCCCTCCTTTGCGGGGGAGGCCGGCGGTGGGGTGCCCTGGGGAGGCTGAAGGGGGGCTGGTGCTGCTGGGAGGCAATGGGGGAAGCTTCCAGGAGCCCCTGTGGGAAATGAGGCCACGCTGCCGGCTGCATGTCATCCCTGCATGCTCCTGCCAGTTGCAGCTGCTTTCACCATCCCTCCCTCCTGCCCCGCGCCTGTCGCTTCTCGCCGTCACCCCGCTCTCCCAGAGCAGAGTCCCTTCTCCTCAGCACTGCCTGACTGGGAAAGGAACCTGACTCATCCCAGAGGGGCCCCGGCAGATGCCGGAGGGAGCAGCCTCATCCCGTTGCCCTGTTCCAGTGGAAGGAGGTAGGTGGCAGGTAGCGGGTGCTTGTCGGGGATGCAACGCATGGGAGCGGGGTTGTGCTCTGTCCCCAGCCACAGGCAGCTCCGTGCCCCAAGCTGCAAGCTGCCCCAGAGTGCCCAATCCCAGGGGGATCTTCTGTGGTTGGGGTGATCCTGTGGCTGGTAATGCTGCAACCTGGTTTGTGCTTCCAACCATGCACATAGGAGGATTTGATCCCCAAAGTCACCTGTGTCCTGGCACTCTGAGCAGACACCACTTGTGACTTGCTAACCCCCTGCCTGGTCATGGCTGCATGTCCCTGTCTCCTGCAAACACCCTTTCTCTGCTCTTGGCCTCCCCCTCCCACAGTTTCTGCCCTGTCACTTGCATTGTGCCCCCCAGGATGCCTCTCACAGGTATACCCGGGGCACCCTGGGGGGCAGTAAGAAGCAGCATGGGGAATCTGGGAGTGACATTGAAGGAGAGCGGCTGGAGTGACATGTGTAGCATGGGTTTAAAAAGGGTCAATTGGCTTGCCTCTATGAGATGCTGTCTCAGATGAAAGATCAGAGACTCTTTTGTGTCTTTGGAGGAACACAGCAAAACAGGGTGCTGAGATGAACCAGTCCAGCAAGGGTTAAGGCACATTTAATATCTGCAGAGCTGCTCCAGAAAGCTGACATCTTTGAATGAAACTCCCTCTTTTCAGCATTTGCAGCCAAAATCTGCTCGCCAACCTGACGACCCACACAGGGCTGGCCCTGCAGAGGCAGGGGGTGGGCTCTAACACCTCGCCCACTGTTCAGCTTGGCCATGGCAAGGACCCTCTGTTGCTGAGGCAGGACCAGGCGAGCACTTGAGGGATGTGCTATGAAGTGAGGGCTGCATAGCAAGTAGACTGAAGAATAGGTTGCTGGCGAGGAGCTGGGGAATGCCATCTCTGCTAGTTACTGAAGAAGGGTAAATGGGGAAGTCTGTAAGGCTGCTTTTTATTGCAGTGCTTTTTGGAGGGCAGCTTCACTCCCAGGTTTGGAAAGCAGGTGATCAGGGAAGGAAGTGAGGTTGTTGGCTTTCCATCCGTCACCTTGGGGCTCCAAGCCAGAATCAACTTCCCAGGCTCCTTAAGCCTGCCCATTGCTGTCACCAGCTGAGGACTGGTATCAGCTGCTGGGACACATCTAGAGAAAGGGTTTGCAGCAGTCTTGGCCCCCCAGCCTGGCTGTTTGGGGTGCACAGGAGCTACTTTTGCAGCGCACATAGGAATACCGTGCTGAAGGTCCTCTGGCCAAACTCAGACCCAACTCCAGTCAGGAGGCAGGGTTCATGCCTAATTCCCTCCTCAGTCCCTCAGGATGGGTTGAGTGAGGGAAACCCCACAGCAGGATCCCTGCTCCCCACAACACGTCTCTGATGTTATTGCAGGCTGGGGTGGTGGAGTTCCTCGGAAAGCAGAGGCAGCCATTAAGAGGCAGGAGCAGCACCCAGATTGCCCCTTTGCTCCTGGCCAAATGGTGGCCGATGCTGAGTTGCCCAGTTCCATCGCTCTTGATCAATTGAAGTGGGGGCCCAGCAAAAGAGAGGTGTGAATCATTGAGAGGGAGACAGAAAGAGTCCTCCTGGACTTAGCACAGATAGGGGGCAGCTCCACAGGCAGCAAAATCAAGGAATGCTGAAAGGTGAAGAGCATGGTAGGATGAGGCACAATCCACTGAGGTCTGTCATTCACTGTCATTCAAGGAGAACAGGTAAATATCAACATCCGTGCCAACAAGTGGGAAGAGATCAGGCATTTTCTCCAATGCTGGTAGTTTCTTCCTTAAGTTAACAAGAATTGCAGTTCATTTCAGATCTAACTCTGTGACAAAAGAAGTTGTTATTCAGAGGGTAGAGATGAACCTGATGCTAATCTTGGGATGAGCAGGCAGGGACAGGCTCTTCTGCTGCGAGAGGCATCCAGCAGATAAATGCTACTGGGCACATTGGAATCAAGTGATGGCTGTGGTATGAAAAAAAACAACTCAAAAAAGCCCAGCCTCCAGTGTGGGAAAGGGCAGCAGCCTTATGGGCCAGGAGCAGGGAAGAGGATGGAGATGCTCAGAGCTCTCCCCAGCCTCCTAACCACCACACACAAGCGAGGTGGGGGACACATGGTGATCGGCAGAGGGGTGATTTGAGTGATGGTTGCAGGTCACAGCTTTCAGGTGTCTGGAAAACAAGAGCTTGATGAGGGCACAGCTCTGCCATAACTCCGTACCTAATGAAGTCATGGAGCATTTCTTCACCTCTACCGAGGGGCAAGGGTTTTGGAAAGCCTCCCTTCAGGAGTGGTTTTGTGCCTGAACCTGGCACTGCTGCTCTTTCCCAAGCCTGAAGGTTGCCAATTCAATCCACTACAGCCTGTGACAAGTGGCACACTCACCATACAAAACTCAGCAGCCCTGGTACCTGGGGGAGGCCACAGCTGTGCTGTATTGGGATGGATGGTTCTCAATCTCTTTTTTCTGCCCCTGTGTGACCCACACCCTTGTGGGTGTTTCAGTAAGAGCAGGCATATGGGAGTCAGACAAGTTGGGCACCACTGTGGGTTGCAATGTGGGTTGCTTCCTCCTTCCAAAAGGATGCGGATAAGGGATGGACACAAAAGTAGCACTATTACAGACCAAATCAGAGTGTGTGCCCTCAGCACAGCATCAGCAAGGCCAGAATGATGGGGAGGGAGTGGAACAGGGCATCAGCAGGTTGTAGGGCTGTGACCTCATGTGTCTGTCCCTCTGGAAAGTTTCAGACTTGATGACTGGGCTGGGAGCGGGATGTTTGCTTCTTCCAGCTCATTCATTTTTAGCACTGGGTTGACAGCAATCATGCAGTGCATTGTTTTGTGTTCCACAGGGCGGCACTGCTCCAGACTTGGCACTTCACACCTAGGTGGTGAGGAGCTCCTAGCAAGGCAGATTGTCCAGTCAAGGTAAGTGGCTCTGAACCAACCACCACGAGATCCCTGAGCCCTGGCAAAACAGGACACTAAAGAGGAGTGCAGCAAGGAAGGGCTCAGCCCCAAGCTAGACCAGCTCAGACTGGGAATTCAAAGGGGTCATGGAGCATTAGGGGAAGGGGCAGCAGATTTTCCCCCAAACAGAAGATGAGAAGGAGTTGTATTTACCCACTTCCTACCTTTAATTGTGGGCAGCAGGGCTGGGGACATGTAGGATCACCCTCCTCTGCAAGAAGGGAGTGGGACTGCTGCTCAGTATGGGGGTCCCAGCAATAAGCCAAAGGGATTGCCCTCTTCTGAAGGCTGAGGTGCCTTCATGTGCAACTGAGCATGAACTGGTGTGCAGTGGGCCTGTGAGGAGGGTTGAAGGGAGGCTGTGTGCTGCTGCTGTGGCAGATGTCTTCTTTTTGGGTTCTCCCACTGCATGAGCTTTCTTCCCTTTTCTGTGGCAGCCATGCCCCACTTCTTGGATTGGTTTGTGCCAGTGTATCTGATGATCTCCATTCTCATCCTGGTGGGCTTTGGAGCTTGCATTTACTACTTCGAGCCAGGACTCCAGGAAGCTCATAAGTGGAGAACACAGAGGCCGATCATGGAACGAGACCTTCGGAAGACACTGATGATACGGGACAACTTGGCCTTCGGTGTGCCCGAAGTCTGACATGATGCCCATCAAGTCCAGAAGAGCCTCTCCTAGGTAGGCAGAAGTCCACAAGCCTTGGTAAGGATAATGGTCCTGCCCTATGCAAACAGAGCTGATTGTCACTTTGCTCTTCACTGATCTGGGTCTCATTATCACCACTTACCTTTCTGCCCCTTTGCTTCTTAGTCAAGGTTTGTGTGGCACTGTAGACTTGGGGCTTCCCGTGTGCTCACAGCCCTTCACCCATCCAAGGACTTTTGCTCATCCCCATGGCCAAGACTGATTAATTGTTCAGATGATAGGTTCCTTGTTAATCACTGGAGTTTGAGCTGCCTGGCATCTTTTAGTAGGAAAGATCTCTGCAAGGGTACCAGGCTCACAAAGGAATACAGAGCCTTTTACTCCTATTCACTGGCTTACCATGTCTGTTTAAGTCCAGGGGGAGAAATAAAATGGAATTTCAACCCAGATCATTACTTCAGATGAGCTCTTTACAGCACCCACGCCAGGTGCTGGTCTGGTAAGCTTGCTGAAGCTCTGCGCAGAGGGGCCAATGGCTCAGTGAGCCCCAAAGACTGAATGCCTGTACCTTGCTAAAGGTGTATTGCTTCTCTGTGTCTGTTTGGTAGATGGAGAACATCCGTCTACCCATCTATCCATTCTAGATGCACTACATTCAAATTAAAGATCTTTACTAAAGAGGTCTGTCCAAGTCCTGTGTCAAGCTAAGAATGTTCTGCAGCTCTCTACGAAGGGGTACTGCCAGAGTTATCACATAAGCCTCTTCTGATCTGCTTGATTTTCTGTTCATCTGCCACGGAGTGATATGGGATAGTTTGGGATGTAGTCAGTCCCCTGCGCTCTGGACTCCTATGGCATGGATGGGCTCTCCCTTAACTGTCATCCCAATGAAAGCTGTGAAGCTTGATCCACTTTCCCTACATGTCTCTGAGAAGGGACACGGAGCCTGTCAGAAGAATGATCCCATTGCACAGCTTCTGCTTTCTGGACCCAAACGGTGTAATGTGGATCTGGCATAAAATTCCATGTTTCTAGACTACCTGCACCTGGGGCTGATTGGCTACCAAAATGCTGCATGAAGGTGTGATGCTGGGGCTAAGAGGGATATTCACATCTTCTCCCTGCCAGCCCAGTACAATGTCCAGTGTGTATAGGGAGGTTTGGGAGAGCTCTGAACTCACGGCAGGAGGTTGTGTCAAAAGACTTTCCTCACCTCTCCTCCCAGCCCAACAACCACCCTTTGGATGTGGTAGGTGCTGCCTGTGAGCACTCTGGACACAGAGAGATCCTGTGTGCCCCACTCCTGCATGTACCCCAGGATATCAGCCGGTGCCACCATCCCATGTGCAAGTTTGTGCATCCCATGTCATTACATGGGCCTGCCAGTACTGGTGTGACCCACATCCCCAGTGTACTCCCAGGGTGCCATAGTCCCTGAAGGCTCCATTGGGCAGCAGGAGTCCCTTGGGCCAGCTGCCCAAACCTGCCACAGATCCTGGATGGGCTTGTGTTGCTCAGCCTCTCCTGTGAACCTGTCAGTGGAAGCTTTCTCTTCCATTCCCAAAGAAAGGAGAAGGGCGCACTGGGCTGGTTTGAGTGTGTGATGCTCCATTGGTGATTCTCTGGGGAAAAAAGTTAATTTTTAGCTCTAACAGTTTTGGCTGAGGAAAGGGTCGGTCAGGAAATCCTGCAAGTTTCATCCACCAGACTGCAATTGTATCACCATTATCTTCCACACAAAAATCAGACACACTGACAGGAGCTTTCTGGCTCTGTTTCAGCCAGAGGCGAAGTCAAGAGTCCTTTAATTCGGCCAAAAACCAGAGATAGAGATGTGAGTACCCTAACTGGGGAGTTTTGCTCAGGAGGGAAATGCAGTGAGTGGGATTACTCCTCTGCCCAAAGTTAGGCTCATCCTGGCAAACAAAGACTCAAAGCACAAGTGGAACCTGAAACAGGTAAATCCCACATATTCTTGTGTCTTGGTGACTTGGGCTGTGAAAGAGAAATGTCACAGGGCTGGGCGGCATAGTCTGACATGCCACCTTTGGCTGCATGGCTCACACTCCCTGCCCTCCAGCACAACACAGCCATATCTCCAAGCACTAGCTTGGAAACCCGCCTCCTCACCCTGACTCCTTTGTATCTGGGACCACACTGTGAACGGATGCCAGCTGAGCCATGGGGTAGGAACAAAAACCTCTGTACAGGAGCTGAGAGGCTTAGAGCAGTCCAGGACAGGTTAAACTATCCCTGTGAGAAGATGTTGCCTGATCCCCACAGCCTGCACCAGCACAGGCTGCTCTGCTACCACATCCCCTCCAAACCCACTTTTGCCTGCTGAGTCAAAAGAGAAGAAGGAAACCCATCAGCTTGGTAAAAATGAAAAGCTGTGTCTGCCACTACCTCTTTCAGTCAGCCAGCACCCATGGCATGATGGGGCTCCTCACGGGTTTCCCCTCTCCCCTCCTCTGTGTCATCCTCTGTGCACTGTTCTGATAGTTTTCACCTCTGCTCTGCCCACAGCTTGCCACAGAAACTGAGCAAAAAGAGGATGACAAACAGGTCAGGGCTGGACTAGAGAGAAATTAGTTATTCCTCTCCCCTACCCTGTATTTTATGCTGTTCAGTCCTGACACAATCAGTATTAAGCCAGGTATTTTCCACAGTTCTGAAGAACTTTATTGTAAATGGTGTCAAAGCCCTGCCCAGTGGAATAAAAGCGTGTGACAAATTGTGTGGCCAATGGTTCATTTTCCTGTTGTTCCTCCTGGAAACTGCCTCCCTCCAGCTCCAGGCAGGCAGCAAGGACCAGTCTGCAGAGAGGTTTCCTTTACAGTAGTGTAGATCTTCATCTGCCTTGTTTCTGTGCTGGCTATGCTGCTGGGCTATCTGGGGATAATTAAACCAAAAGCAAATACTGCCTGAAAACTGAGACTGTTTCTCCCCTGCAGGACCTGTGCAGCCAGAGAGACCTCAGGGGAGAGAGAAATAGTCACAGATACTGAATTAAACTATGTAAAGTATCAGAGAAGATACTGCTGGAGATACCACACAGGATCAGGTTGGTCTTTTCCACTTTCTCTGTCTCTTTGCCTTTAAAGAAGCAGAGAAGTTACACCACCCTGAGCCCAGCTTTCCCCCAGCACTCCCCAAAGCTCACTGTGGGTCATGGGATGGTGGTTCCCCCTCCACCCCTTATCCCTAGCCACTCAAAGGCAGGGAAGCATTGTCTCTGATGTGCTGTGGGTGCTATAGGTGCCTGGCTCTCCTTCTCTTTGCTCCTGTTTGCCAGATATTCCCATCCAAATCCACCAAACACCTTTCTCCTTTCCTCCTTGATTAGAATCATAAAATCATAGAATCTTAAAATGGTAGATGTTGGAAGGGACCTCTGAAGATAATCAGTCCAACCCTCTGCTAGAGCAGAGTCACCCAGGGCTGGCCACACAGAAACACGTCCAGGTGGGTTGTGAAAGTCTCCAGAGAAGGAGAATTGACAGCCTCCCTGGACAGTCTCTGGTGCTCCACCACCCTCACAGCAAAGAAGTTTTTCCTCGTGTTGAGGTGGAACTTCTTGTGTTCCAGTTTGTGACCTTTGCCTCTCGTCCTACCACAGGGCCCCACTGAAAAGAGACTGGCCCCTTCTACTTGACACCCACCCTTCAGATTTTTGTAAACATTAATAAGATCTCCTCTCAGTCTTCTCTTCTCCAGGCTAAACAGCCTCAGGTCACTCAGCCTTTCAACATTCAACATTCAGCCTATTATCACGTTGTCCTTTAAAGTCTCTTTTATAGTGAGGAAGGTGGAGCGCAGCAAGATGACTTCCTATAAAGGATACCCTCTTGACCCTGAAAATGCCCCAAAGCTGGCAAAAAGAAGAAAAAATCAAAGAGTGAAGAAGGTAAAGAAAATCAGAGTAAGGGAAAGAAGCATCAACCTGGAGGAACACTTGAGAAGCAAACACTGAACTTCCCAGCGGGGCATAAATTGCTGAACTGGAATCTGCCATTTGAGGGGAAAAAAAAAAAAAGAATAGAGGAAGGGAAAACATTTCAAAAATTCAGAGATTTACTTATTTTTTTAAAATTGCACCATTGTCTTCAGGAACAGGAGGCACAGGCCTGACCTGGTGAGTCTGCACGGCTTCTCTATCCCTCACCATGGGAGTGGGGCAGGGGGCCATGGCCTGGGGTTGCCCATGGTGTGGGGCTGTCCACGGCGTGGGGCTGCCCACAACGTGGGGCTGCTGGTGGCAGAGGCCAGGAAGGCGCCAGGGCAGAGGGCAGGAGCGGCCACGGTGCCAAGCGTGGGAGCATGCTGGGCAGGCCACAAGCACCCCATTGTCCCAGCTGGAGGCGGGCTGGCTGGCCAGGCAGGGCTGCTGGTGGGGGCTTGGGCCCGTGGACGACAGCGGCTCTGGGAAACGCTGCGCCCCAGTTTGCCACGCCTCTGGCAGCAGAGAAGGCCGGGACCCCTGGCCCGGCCCAGCACTGCCTGGCCCCTGCCCTTGCACCTCCACTTCCACCCCACCACCATCTGCCATGGAGGAAGATGTTGCCCCCCACCGCAGCCGCCTGCCCACCCTCAGCGGGCCCACCGGCCCTAGACGCATCCCAGGCCCCCTGCCACGGAGGGACAACCCCCTTGGTGCCCTCGCCGCCCCCACGAAGAGGAGCTGCCTCTCAGTCACTCTGCGCCGGGCCAGCGGGGGCAGCGGGAGAGCCACCTGGGAGCGGCTGCGAGGCCTGTCCCCAGTCACCCCCACTCCCCCTCGTCCCCGGCCCACAGTGGCCGAGGGACCCCAGCGATGTGGTGGCCTTGGTGGGGCCGAGGCTGCCCCAGCGGTGAAGATGTGGGTACCCTGCTCCTCGCCATGCTCCGGTGGGTCTTTGCTGTCGGGATGGGTTGGGAGAGGGGAGGGAGGCGTCAAGGGGTCCCTCAGTGGTGCCGTGGGGATCAGCATGGGGCAGGGCCATTCGGGAGTGGTGGGGTGACATGGGGGAGGATGGGGACTTCCTCCCCAGGAGCGATTTCCCCTGCACCCACACCATGAGTGTGGGTGGGCAAAGGCAGGTGGGAGGTGAGCCCATCCCTGCAGGCTGAGCCCGGCACCCAGCAGGGAACAAGTGGCTGCAGGCATGATGTCAGGAGATGTGCTGGGATGCCCGTCAGTCCGTCCATCTGTCTGGAGGCAGCCAGCCTGTCGACCGCTCAACCTCACTTGGGTAACTGCCAACAGTGATTTTTAAATGCTTCTGTAACCCACAGTTACAGGGTGCTGTTTCCTTTTTGCCGCGGCGTGCTACAAAAAGAGGCACCCAAACCCTTTGTTGAATCTACCAGGTGTCCCACAGCCGGGCCCCTACCCAGGGGGCTGCTGCGAGCTGAAGGGACACGTGGTGCTATCCCGTTGTTCCACCAAGCAGAGGATCAGAGCAGTCCCAGGTGTTAGTGCCCCACCACAGCATGGCGGGGGCACAGTGCCTGATGGGGCTGGATCTCACAAATGAAGGAGAAGGAAACACGGAGGGAGGAAGGGGATGTGACCTGAATACCCCAGCAGGGTCCCTGGGTAGCTCCTCTCCCTCCTCCCCACATGCATGCACACGCGTGCACATGTGTGCACATACACACACACAGAGGGGACAGCGCTCGCTCTGCCTCTGCACTGTGGGCTGGCAGCCAGGAATCGCGGTGCCGAAGGAGAAGAGGTTTCTCACGCCTCCGCGATTGGAGCTGAAGGGCAAATTGCTTTTGATGAACCAAAACATTCCCAATTTCCTCCCTCTGGGAAAGGAGGAGGCCTTGCAATCCCCTGAACCTAATAGATACCTAGGGGGGAAGAGTGCCCTTTCTGAGCCCCGCTGGAGCGAAGCTACAAAGGGTTAAATATCCCCCTCCCTAAACAAGCAGAGATGCTGAAATAGCCGGGGAATTGGGAGGGAAAGGGGTTAGAAAAGGCCTGTGCAGTGTGGGTGAGCAAGGGGGACCCCTCTGGGACATGGGGGGGGCCTATCAGCAGTGGCTCCTCTGTCCCCACGTTCATGCCCCCTGAGGCAGAGAGGCTGGCAGGGGCCTGGGATGGAGCTGGGGGAGGGTGCGCGGGGGGAGATTTTGCGGCGATGTTTAATATTCAGGTCACATGACGATGGCAGCAGGAGCAGCACCAGCATCCCCGCTCCACTGAAATAGCCGCTGGAGAAGGAGGGGAAGGAGAGGAAGGGGGGGAGAAGAGGACACAGGGAAGAAAGAGAGAGGTAAAAGCGGAGCTTCATAGACCACCGTGCTGAGCCAGCGTCAGGCTAGAAAAGTGGGGGGAGACCCACCCCCTTGGGAGAGGATTCGGAGACAAAGGAAGCTTCATGTTCAAAGGTAGGATGCTCTGGGCTTGGCAGGGCTGGGCGATGCCGGACGGATGCTGCTGGGGATTTTGTGCAGGCACCTTCCACCATGCCCCACGCTGCCCAGCTCTGGCCGTGGGGCTGGCTTTGTCTTTCTTTTTTTTTCGGTGGAAGCAGTCTGGCATGAAGGAGAACGAGTGGGGCTGGTTGCGGTGCTGCTGGGGAGCAGCTGATGGCAGGGGCTGCTCTGAAAGAAAGAGATAATCCCAGCTGGTCCAGGGCTGAGGAAAGCCCACAAGCTGCTCGGCGACTGGCTTGTCCCTTGCCAGTGCCAGGCAGTTGCCGCGGGGGCAGCGGAGACGTCCTGTGCTGCTCCCTGGGCATCTGGCAGGAGCCAGCGGGCGGGCAGGCAGGAGCACAGGCAGTTGCGGTGGCATGGGCACGCTGGTCCAGGGGTGCTCAGCATCCTCTTGTCTTCTGATACAGCCATGCTGCCCAGGTGGCGTGCTGGGGTGTGGGGACTTCACAGCTGGGGAGTGACATTGAGTGTACGGCTGGGGCTGAGGTAAGCATCTAACCCCGCAGTAGCTGGGCTGGGGACATGCTCAGCCCCTTCACCTCCAGCTCCTGTATCTCCAGAGAGGCACATGCTGCCCTAAATTTCACTGTGGCCCTGACAAAGCCGTGCTCCTGCCCAAGCCCTTTGCAGAGCACCTCGGGGAAGGAAGGGTGCTGCTGGGCAGGCTGCTGTAGCCCAAAGGGCTGCGATGAGTTTCCCTGCCTCACTCGAAATGCCCAGTGATCCTTAGGCCAGGCAAAAAGATGTGGTAAGAAGAATGGCTCTGTTCTGCACCCTGAGGTCAAGTGGTCCATCCGGCAAGGATCGACCTTTGCCCTGCATAGCTGGGAGAAATGCCTTGGGGTCACCACAGAAACTGAGGGGGAAAGGGATTTTTCCAGGAAAGAGATGTTCAGTCCAACACCTCTGCATGTCTGAAGCAAGGAGCAGATCCTACTGCCTGCAAGCTCCAGGGAAGCTACACTATTGAAGCAGCTGTTTGCTTTTCTTCCTAGGGACCCGGTCGCCTCTAGGCTCCAAACCTGACCCTCCTCCCTTGTTCCATGTCTGCAGGGAGTGGGACTGTGGCTCCAGGGCCACCCAAGTGGAAAGGGCTGGGGTGCGATGCATGTGTGGACCGCTGCCTACAGCCAGAGCACAGCCTTGCGCTGTGCGGGAGGAGAGCCACAGCCAGGCCATCCATGTGTCATGTGGGGCTTAAATAGCCTTTCCTTGCTGGAAGCTGGGTTGTGGTGAGCAACTGTTTGCAGCCCTCCCTTCCTCTTGCCGCTCAGACAAAGGACGGGAAGGCAGGGGGAGGGGATGTGGCTGTATCTGGGTTATTGGGACAGTAGATGTTAGTCCCCACTACCTGAGCCCCTAAGGGACCTGCAGGGCCACCACTGTCCCCAGCCAGCTCCTGTGAACGTCGGAGGCAGGCAGACATGAAGGGTGTGCTGCAGTAGTGGTGTCTGCTGCTGGCCACAAACACCAGCCTTCCAAGGGAGAGATTTTGGGGTGGATCAGTGGGTGTCAGAAGCAGGAGCTAGATGGGACTGCGGTGACCTCTCCAGGCACCCATTGCATTTCTGTCTCTGCCTGCTTCAGCCCCAGATGCTGCACATCTCCCTGCTCCAGAGCTGAGTGGAGAATCTCCTACGAGCCAGAGATTATCCTTTGGCAGGGTGGCCCAGGCCACCTCTAACTGGGAACCAGGTAGCAGAGGCATCACCAGCAGCTGCCCTCTTAAATGAGCTTCACTTAGCACAGAACAAAGCAGCAGGGAAAAGGGTGGCAATGCAAACTGCAATGTAAATGGTTAACCTCGGCTGACTCTCTATTCATTCTCAGCTGTACTGGCCATAGTTCCTTATCATGTATTCATTACAGGGGACAGCTGGAGGGGCTACGGGATGTGCTTAGGATGCATAATGCTACCCCTTGACCCATCAGTCAGAGTGCTAATGAGGCTTCCTACCAGCATTAGCATTACTGCATGTAAACCAGAGCCATTCCCAGGAGACCGGGTAAACACGTTTCATGTCTCAAGGTGCCTTTCATAGCACTGGCCCTGGTTTTGCACACCCTGACCTTCCTGGCAGGCTGTTCCTCGGTTGTCTCCTTGGATTCTTCTGTGGGAGTCAAGAGGTGGAAAACTGTGTGCAGAAAGCTGAACCCTTGGGTTCCCTTTCTGTAGACTGTATGGGAAGGCATCTCACATAGAGAGGAAGGCAAGTGGCTGAGAAGAGAAAGGGAGGTTGTCTACCCAAAGACCTTGAATGTCCAAAATCAGAAGGCCCAGGGAGACATTACTAATGGAAAATTCAGAAAATATTTAAGGAGACTTCTGGAGATGTTTTCTCCTGGTCTCAGGTGCTCAGGAACACGACTCTAAAATATCTGCTCTCTCTCCAATGCAAGCTCCTGGCTCCAGTAGTGAAGCCTGAAAAGGGATGTCAACATATGGTGATGTCCACAATAAGAGTTAGCAACATCTGCTGGTTCTAGAAAAAGTGTCCCTTGGTGAGATTGAGGGATGAATTTTGAAACTCTTCATGAGCCTTGAGGATGGCTGACAGCAGCTTCCCTCCTTCCTTCTCCCTGTGTAAGAGCAAGCTGTTGAAGGAAAAAAAGCTTGTTGAAGGAAAAGCTTATCTGAGGACAAGCTACTGCCTGGGCAGCAAAGAGGTCACAGCCTGCATGGTCCAGGTCCTGCACCCATCCCATGCAGATGCTCAACTGGGCTTTCTTACCACCTTGACCTATTCCCTGTCCACCTCTAGGGTTTATTTGCCCCCATTACTGCAGTAGCCAAGTGCCTCACTAGGGCCACAGAACCCAGCCCCACATCCCCATATCATTCCTTGTC
>WTSP01023175.1:0-19653 GCA_025331215.1 Actenoides lindsayi | reverse complement strand
GTGGAGCAGGCACCAGGGGAGTCCCAGACTGGGCCCCACAGCAGACAGGAGCTGTGTTCAGGAGCTGTATTCTGGTACCAGATTCAGGAACACACAGACCGGATCAAAGGCAGAACGGACAGAGACCTCCTTGGGTGCCCCGAGGAAGGAACCGAAAGAGGACCCGAGCTGAGCCAAGCCAAGCAAAGCTGGCAAAGCAGTCCAAGAGAGAAGAAGAGCACAAAGACCCTTTGGCTCCCTCAGCCTTATGCCGAATATGACATATATGGGATGCAGTACCTTGTCAGACAGTTTAGGGTCACCTGTCCTGTCCGCTCCTCCCTGCAGGTGCAGCCTTTCACTTTCTGCACCCCGCAATGTGGTGCACAAGACCCAGCAGTGGCCTTGGTCTGCACACCAATCCTTGGTAGTAACTCTAAACATGGGGTGTTCTCACTGCTGGAAGCAGGCACTGTCTGTGAGAACAGGCTGCTGACTTCAGACAGTGCAGTTAGTTAGGAGAACTGAGCTGAAAAGTAAAATCACTGAACAGAATTAGTTCTGGTCTCACTCAAACCAGGACAACCTATAACCTGCACATGTGCCATATCATAGTCAATAGTGGAAAAATATCTGTGTTTTCTATCTGTACCCCCTCAAAATTCTGAGGGAAGGGGAAAAAAAACCTCTTCATTTAAAAAAGAATGAAGGGGAAAGGAAAGTGTCATACTGTACAAGTCTGTTGGCCTCTGAATAGTACCACTGTGCAGCTGCATGCCTGGAAAGGTGCAGGGACAAAACACGCAGTGGAAGATGATATCAGTCTGCATGTCTCTCTTATGCTACTTAAAATACAATGAAATATTATTAAGCAGCATTCTTGTGTGAGTACATGAATACTGATTTCTTCTGTGAATGGGCCAATACTAGACAGGAGATGAACCATTCAGCTGCTAGGCAAAAAAATCTATACTGTATCAGAGAGTAATTCTTAGTAGTGTTTTGTTCCTATGCATGTGCTTTTTTGTTCCTTGCCTAGGTCTAGAATAAAGTGATTCTTCACCATTGTCAGATACTTTGTGAAGTCAGTAGGTGTTACTTTCTACGGGGAAAATAAGAGACAGAAATAAGCCTTGCAAAGGAGCAAAGCTTTGCTTTGCATTTCTCTCACACAATATACAGAAAAAAGGGGTTTGTTTCCTGGAAACTGAGTTGATTTTAATGGATTACATTGTAGCTTAACTTCTCTTCAGAGTTTATGGCTAAATGTGAAGAGTTCCGTGTATAGATTAGTTAATTGAGAGAAGTTTTTACTTAGTCTTCTGAAAATTTGTTTTTCTTTTTTTTTTTTGCCAATAATGATTTTATTTATGCCAGATAAATACTCAGCACGGGAGAAAAGCTGGGCACAGATCTTCGTGTGAAATTAATTACTTCAAACTCTCAGAGTGGGCAGTCGGAGAGACACTCTCAGAAAGAGACTGAGAAGAATCAAGACATAAACTCCAGCATGACTTCCAGCAAAATCACAGACATAAAGCCCTGTACTTTAAGGTCCCTCCTTGTTCTGCAAGGTATTCAATAGGAAGTTTTACTGAAATCCTCAGCAATTTGCTGAATTAGAGGTCAATGGCAGTTGGAGATTCCGGGTCAGATATCAGCATTAATAGGTGCCTAAATTCTTTGAAAAAAAATAATCCTGTTGGGATTTTTTCAAAAGCATCTGGTAGGTGAGAAGTGTTCACAACCCTTTGCATTTACAAACCATTGGATGAAATGCATAGACAGCATTAGGATCAAAGACCATGCTCAAAGTCTCTTTCTCTCCCTTTGAGAGCTAGTTCCCAGCTGCCAGCTGGTACAATCGTGCTCCTCTTGCTTGCTCTTCCCAGCCTTGTGCTCTTTTGCAGCATACTGCTGCAGCTTCAAAAGGTTCCCTAGCTTCCCACTTTGTATAAATTGATGGGTAAGATGCAAGGAAGGAAAAGTGGGTTTGAATTACTTTGGCTGAGGAAAACTTAAGCCCTGCTCTTTTATTTTGTGGGCAAATGATCTATTAAACTATTTCTAGAGCCAGCAGCAGCTCCTCCGCAGATATGTTCTGAAGAAAATTCCCTTCAGTTCTTTCTAAGAGCAGTTTTTCAACTCTAGGTGCTACATAAATAAAAATTTGGAGAACTGATTCATCCACTGAATCTCCAGAGGGGACAGGATTGGGGTTAAAATCTCCTGTATTGGCTAGCCCTTTAGCTCGTTCTAAGCAGCTTCCTGCTCAGTGCAGACTTAAAAGGGATGGCCCTTGTAAGGGGCTTAGTTCTCCCCATGTACTCCATGGAGGACCTGTAACACAGGTATGAATTTCACTCCAGCATCTGAAAGTTAGGCAGTGCCACGACTGTTGGAAATCTGGCCATTAACTGTCTTGCTGACAGCAAAATAGAGACCAAGAAGTTGTCAGAATTATATTTCGAGGGAATTTGTCTTCCAGTTGCCTTTTTAAGGGCTTTTCTGTTGAGTTGTTTTATACTTCCTATTCTTCCTTATACTTCTTTCTCCCAAATGAGATTCTGTAGTATTTTAGCTGCATTCAGGGCAAATTGCATATGGTTGCCATCTACCTACACAGAAGAAAAGAAAAGAAAACAATGCATAGTTAGTATCCTAAATAGGTTGGATTTAATTTTGAACTTGGCCTATTGCAAGAGCTCTGGCCTAACTGTACAGCAGGAGTTGTACGCACTTGTCTCCGGGAAATCAGTCATCGTTTGCACACCCAAGAACTTGTCTATTTACAGGATGTAAGCTGCCAGATACCAGTGTCTGGAGATTCTTTATCATAAGAAAATATTTGTTCAAGTTCAAGCTTGACACTCTCGTTTAAAAAAAGACAAACCAGACATTTTTAGGGACAGTCCTTTAACGTGTAGTCACTGGAAATTGAAATCCTGAGGGAATTCAGTGGTTTTCATTTGTTGGCCCTGGCAGATGTGCATTAGTAAAATAAATAAATTAAATAAACAGCAACATCTGTTCCAGTCACTAGAGGCTTATTGCTGGAGTTATCTGCATGGGATGGGAGGAGAAGCTCTGGTAGAGGAGCTCAGCTTTCCAGAGCAGAGATTAGTTGAATCACTAGGAATAAATATGTAGAATTGTGTGACCTGTGGGAAATATCTTACCTGCCAAATGATGATGCTAACTAGTATTCAAGTCTGAAGTCCTCTAGCATCTATTCTGCATTATGCATATGAGTAGGAATCCCATTATATTCAAAAAGCTGCTTTGGTATCAGTCTGTATCTTATTAAAATTTGTGGTGTAGTTGAGAACCTAAGCCTGTAGGGTTTTTTCTTGTAGTTTATTATTATTGGCTCCAGGATACCTTGCTCTATACATGTATATGAATATGACAAATGTGTGTGTGTGTGTGTATATATATATGAATATACACATCATTCTTTGTGTGCATGGGTGTGTGAGTGGGACTGGATAACACCCGTATGACCTTACATGCTGTAGTCAAGGCACGTGTCTTGTTTTGATAAACTAAGCAATGAACACATTGGATACCTGTGATGCACAAAAAGAAAGACAAGGTGATCTAATAATGCCTCAGGACTTAAACTCTGTGAATCTCTCGATAAAATTGGGACAGCAGTCACAAAGTAGGCACCACTATGCTGGTGTTCCTGCCTGATAAGTTAACGAATGCCCTGTTACAATTCATTAAAAGGTGCAAAATAAATTCTTAACCAGCCAGACACATGTAACTTGCTGATTCCATGGAAATAACCTGTGAAAGTAATATACAGCTGTAGGAAAAAAGGGGCAGAATGAGCCAGAATGTTTTACTTCCTTTTATTGGAATCCAGAAACTCAAATGGAATGTTTATCAGGGTTGCAGCCATAGCCAGAAACACACGGTAATAAATAAATACTAAAATTGGAAGGAAAACAAAATTGAGGTTTATAGACTCCTTCTGAAGATGACTGTGCTGCTGAAGTGCTATAATTGTATAACGCATGGTTGTTTCAGTTGGTAAAATCAGATTTCTGTGAAACTATTTCTGTACTGAGTCCTAAGTATTTAAGAAAAAAGAATTTATGGTAGTTCATCTTCTCCTAGCTGGAGCCTGAATCTCAAAAGAGGGCTTCTTTTGACACAAATTTCCAGTCCAGCTTCAAATGTTTCCAAGGGCAGAGATTCCACAAGCTCTCCGGGCCCTTGTTCCAGTATTGGACTGCTCTCATGGTAACAAAGTTGTTCCTGATACCTAGTGGGAATTTCCTGTGTTCTAACTGACAGCCATTGTCTCTTGCCCCATCTCTCTGCACCTTCAATAAAATACAAGAGAACGCTGCTGACTGACATTCAACTTGTTGTCCAACAGGACCTCCAGGTCCTTTTATGCAAAGCTGCTTTCTATCTATCTGGCTTCCAGCTTGTCCCGTTGCATGAAGCTATTCCAGCCCTGACACAGAACTTTGCGTTTGCCCTCGTTAAACTTTATAAGGTTCCTATCAGCCCATTTCTCCAGGACGCGGAGGTCCTTCTAAATAGCAGCCCTGCCTTCCAGTGCAACAGCCATGCCCTCCAGTTTAGTATCACTCACATACTTGTTGTGCGTGCAGTCCACCCCATCATCCAGGTCTACTGACCCTATTGAACCATCGCTGTTAGTAAGCGATGGCTAAGTGGATTTTGTACCACCAATCTAGATAGCTTACAGGGCCCACCAGTACAGCCAGTTACAGCGCCTGGCTTCCTAGCAAAGGCAGGGCCTTGCAGTGCTTATTCCCTCCATTTTAATCCGTAGAGTCTGTGGCATCACTATACTCAAGAAGTACTAGAGGGCTGTCAGTGAAGTGGTCTGATTGCAGGTTTAAAGCAGCGAGTAAGCAGGAGGTAGTGGTACCGTAAGGGATCGTAACCAAAGCCCGGGAAGAGGCGTCGGAACGCCTTGCTAGATCACTTGTCGTTGCAACACACTTGTTGTAAGGCAACGGGTCAAATGCGTTCAAAGGGAGGTAAGGAAAACGGAGGACAAATCCCGTTGCCTGAAATTGATACTGAGAAAAGTACTCCTGATGCCTTCTCCGGCTCACAGAGTTTCTGAACTGCGTGTGGCTGGAGAGAGAGGTCAATTAAGCTATTTTCATCTTCCTCTTGTAAGTATGTACTATTAGTTCTTGCAGAAGATGGGATATCGGGCTGGAGAGACCCATCTGTGTAAGCCATTAAAGAGTGCTTGACTGACACCTCTTCTTGCATTAAAACCATGCAAGTATCAACAGGCTAAGTGGCAGTGAGGCAGAAGTTGAAGGTAACAAGATACTGACTTTGTTTTGATATCCAGGAGGAAGCTGACAAGGTCGGAGGTTCCCACTTTCTTTTTCACCCTTTAGAAACATCAAGTTCTTGCAAGCAGCAGGTACAGAAGAGAAAGGAACAGAAATATGGACTATTTAGAGTAATGGTTACAGCTCTGGGAAGAATTATATTTACCAGTTCTCCTTACTTTAAGCACTGAACGTCAGCCAAGTAAGACAGATGGTTATGTGTAGGTAAAAGGGATGTGTGGTAATCTGAATGAACACAAGTTACATCAGCAAAGGTTTCTTTCAGCTTCATGTGAGGGTGCTTTTCAGTTTCCAAATTATATCTCAGCCTGATAGGTAATTTTCAAGCCTGCTGTAGTAACGTTGTTCACACCAAAGTATAGTGCAGCCTGTATTTGTTTACTCCTTGGCTGGTATTTATCTCCCCACTTTTCTCCATTTTGTATTACTTCTGGTCTGCGAGGAACATCGGTAATATGGGGACATAACAGACAGAGAAATCAGGAATTGCTGCATGAAGATATTTATTGGGTAATAACTAAATTTGATAATTGCAGCTATTTGAAGTAAAACCATGAAAGGTTCATATAGAATAAGGCTGCTTTTCAGGAAAATGAGCTGTATCATTTCGTAGCATTGAGAACTAACGTCTTTCAAAGTTGCTGTGGCTAATGCTTTTTTTTTCATACTCATTTCATGCTGTTAAAACTCCACTAGCATTAATGGAGTTAATCCTGATTTTCATTTACATAAATGCAAAGGAAGCTCAGCCTCAGTGAGTTTTTACAGACTCTTTCAAGTATGCTTGAAACTGCTAAACCCACTTAATTCCACATAAAAACAAAGCTCGGTGCAGAGAGATCTAATTGTTCTTGTTTCACACATAACCCCTTATGGCAGACAACAGAACAATAATACACTGTTCTTTGACATTTTAGATTTGCAGTACTGGTTGAACATTCAGAGGCTTTTTTGAGATGTATTTTTATCAATGAAAAGTCTGTGGAACCACTTAACTAAAAATTAGCTGGTATTAATGTAATCCTGTCCACTAGCTTCCATAGGTGATGGAAGTACTAACTGCCTGTATCAAAGGGAAGAAAAAGCTTTTGATTTTTAAGACACAAATCAACTCCTTCGTTTCTTACTCTTTGATCAGCTTTCCTAATGCAGGCATGCAATCTGACCCCCTTTGCCATCTACTTTTCAACCTCTTTCCTCTCCCTCCCCTTAGCATCGAGCTTTCGTCGAGGCCAGATTTGGGGTTTTTTTCCCCTCTAGGGACCAGCCGTGACTCATTCCTTTTTCTCTCCAGTGTTTAGAAACCCCGATGCAATGTTAAACCATCAGGAAATACCCACTTCTTGGAATATCGAGTACCTCTTTTTTCGCTGTTGTTACTCGGCTGCCGCTCTCTGGCCCTATGCCTGAACTGCAGGTTTCCTTCCACTAAAGTAAACTTACTGGAGGAGTTTCTGGGAATGTGTGATAGAATATCTGGGCTTCAGATTCTACAATGAGAGTATGATATGAGAGGACAAAAGAAAAGACTACCATTTCTCCTATAGGCACCTACCAGCCTGATACCTTAAATACATTACAGACTATCTCTTTTAATCATTAATACTGTGTATACTGTAGTACCCTAGCCTGTAATTTACCACTATGCTGCTTGCCCTGGCTGTTTAAAATAATGCCATTTTGAATTTGATTTGGAAATGAGAGAATATTCAGCATTTTGTGCCAGAAAGCAAAAGGATATGCTTTCAATATACCCTGGCTAGGAAATCAAGTAGATGCTTATACTGATCCATGCCTAGTGTCATTCCTAAGTATGAAGTTTCAGTGCCTTTGAATCTGTGCAATAGCTAAGTCACAGAAGTGGATTTCTGTGTTTTATGTGTAGAGTCTTATATGTAGCCACACACAGTAGTTTACAAATGGGATAAAGGGGCATCTAAACTTTTACTGAGATTATTTATTTTTTTTTGCTTATACAAGGTTAGAATACACTGCCGAGGAACTTATTACATAAGTCACTATTTTCACATCTGCTTCTGAAAATGGAGAGGATTGAAATATAGCAGGTCTGGCTTCTGGAGCACTGTGAGCAAGCTGTAGATTTGTCTTCCTGTAAGCACTTCTGCTAGAGTCAAGTGTCAAGACCTTTCACAGACAAAACTCATGCTGAAGAGGGTGAGAATGGCACTGTGTATACATGCAGTATTATTCCTCATCCCTGAGTAATTTCATGTGCTTCCATTCAGAAAGGGGAATAAGAGCGATCTTGAGATGCATTCCTGCCTTCGTTTTTAGCACACCCAAGCTAAGAGGAAAACACCAGGGTTGATAGAGGTCTCATTTCTTGTAGATGTTTAACTTCTAAAGAACACAGTCCCTGGTTGATATCCCGTCAGTGACCATCAGTTACTACATAAAGTATTGCAAGGGCTTCAAAATCATACAATTTTCTGTATAAACAATATCTACTATTTGAAAGCAATCTGAAAAATCGCAGTCCAAGACAAAGGAAATTAATTAATTCAGGTGAATAAAAGAGATCTTACTGGCCAGAGAAGCCCAGTACATTGAAGGCAAGCTCAAAATTTTTAATATGTGTTTTCCTTTTAATATTCTCCTGTATGCACTCCCAGATTTGCTAGAGGGCAGAGGGGAAGGAGGATTGTTAAAAATTAAACAGCTTGCTCTTACTAGAATAAAAATCCATCATACAATCATCATTGATTTAAACTAAACCAGGGTGCTGACCTTTGGCCACGTTAGTAACATTTTTGCAGAGAATCGCTAAGGCATTTTAATATTTTGTGTTAATGTATATTAATATTATATCAGGGGACAAAACCTCTTAGAATGGTATTTTTTAGGATGTTCAGCTATAATGCACCTTTGGTTTCTAAACAGAACCTGCTGTTAAAAGTACTGATGTTGTGCCAAGAAGGTAACAGTGCCTATGTCCTAATAAACCAAACTGTAATATATATTAGGAGGCTCTGAATCCTGCAGTTGTATCCCCCATTTAGCAACATTACAGGTAAAATTTACCATGAACAGGAGATTAAGAAAGAAGGGGAGATCATAAAACAGTATAAAGGAGGAGCTCAGAAAGAAGTTGGACAAGAAACAGCTCAGGTATGAAAATTAAACCGGTATAAGAGGAGATTTAAAATTACCTCATTTTCTACAGTCTTTCTACAGCAGTTAGTGCAAGCAAGAGCAACAAAAGAGGTGTGGCTTAAAACCACACGCTGAAGTTGCAAGTGACAATATTGAAATATATTTAAAGTATTTTTAAAGGACAGGGATGCTGACCAAATAACCAGAGGCTGGAATGCGAAAGGAAGCGAGCCTGCCCGAGGCATGATGCAGGCAGCGCGAGATCCTCCTCTGGAGCTGATTTGCTTTAGCAGAAGCACCAGTCTCTCTGGGGTACTGATCGGTGCTGTGTACAAACTCAGCAAATGCTGCAGTGCAGCAGTCTTTAACACCTAAGACATGCAGGTAAATCTACCAACAGGGCTAAAGAGTGAGATTTAGAGCAGTAGGGGGTGAGGTTTTCTGTCGGGTGGCGCTATGTCGGGTATATGCACAAGCAAACTGTGTATGCAGAGGGATGCAGATAGCAAAACCAAACCAGCTCCTGTAACAGTCCGCACAGTTTTGGAGCTGCTGTAATGAACTGGATGATTTCCTTCACATAGAGATATTAAAAATGTCCATCTTGTACGAAGTGTTGTACTCATAACTTCACTGCCATTTACCACTGTTTTCCTCCTGCATTATTCCCGAACGGCTGGAAATGCCAGTGCGCTGTGTTCCAGATACAGCTGCAAGAGGACTGCAACAGGGCTATACAGAAGATTATTTATACTGCCAAATTCCAAATATGTTCCATGGCTGTTCTCAAAATGCCACTGTTTCTTTGTTTTTACAATGTCATCATATAACAGGCCTGTATTTAGTTCTGTGCTTTTCACCTTTCTGGTTCTGAGATAGTAGGTATCCAAAACCAATATTTTCTTTTAATAGAAAATAACATGACCTCAGTGTTTTAGAAATGAAAAAAAATGTGTTAATACATTGAGTGATCCTAATCCCAAGAACAGAACTTTTTCTTCCTTGTGCATCTAAATTATTCGAAGGGAAAAAGACCTGTAAAACCAAATCCGCCTCAGTGTCAAGACATGGAAATAGAAATAAACGCTCTTACCTTATCTTCCTTTCCTCTTGTTCTGCTTACTAGAAATTAGCCAGTCAAAGATATTCTGCATGTTTTATCATAGTGCCCAGATGATTTTGGTATATCGAGAATCCTGCTGTGCCAAAACAGGAAGTGCCTAGAGGACCCAAGTGTAGTTTTCCCATTTTTCCTGTCCCTTGCCACCAAAGACCTTGTGTAGTATCACTGAACTAGCAAGGTTAGAGTCCTAGAGAGGCAGAGTTAATTACCTACTTCTGCCATCCCTGGTGAAACGCCATTTTACTTTCCACACACATTGTATCTCTTCTCTCTTGTCTATTATTGTGTTTTGGTTTGAGGTTTTTTGTGCTATTTCTCTGTTTTGTGTTGTTTTTTCCATATTTGTTTTGACAATAAGCTCTTTGGTGTAGGAACAGTGCATCTGAGATCTGCCTGACCTGAGTTGGAAGATCTTTGTGTTAGTATAATCACACAAATAAATCCCTTAGCCCAGGTGCTAAGCCCATTTTATCTCTTTATTTCAGTAGATGTAGTTCCTGACAGCACTTCTTCCTCAATAATATTCTGTTTTCGTAGGGACAAGGAAAATAGAAGGAGCAGGACACCCACTGCCACCCTTGCTGAATGGTGGAGGTCATGGTCAGCTCCGCTTAAGAACAAGAACTTAAAAGATACTGAAGTTAGTATCCCGTTAAGCTACCCAGTGCTCTGTCCTCTCACCTCAGATCAAGTGTTGCATTGAAATAATCCTCTGTCTTGGTTTTCCTGTTTTGTTTAATTACCTGTACTCTTTGTACTATTTCTTTTCATGTTATGACTATTAAGCTAATATTTCTCTTCCCCTTGGCTTGACTGCAAAAGTCTTATCCTGGATATGCATGGAATCTAGTGCAACCTTCAGGCAGTGGTGAGTCTCCAACACTGTTATTTAGAAAAGGTATTTTGCAGATGCTATACACACGCTACTGAAGTTGTTGAAGTGTAAAGAGAAAAATTGCTCAATACAATGCAACCCTTCAGGAACACATTTTGGTATAGCTCTCAGTCACTAACAAACATGAAGTTATACTATCTGTCATAAAAGGATTGAATGTGATAAATTCTGTGAGCAGTATATTAAATCTAAGGCTCAAAAAGGTAGCCATTTTCACTGTAACAGCTCCAGGAAGCTGGCAAGACTTCTTTTTGGTCTTATATTTAACAAATTGCTGTGAAATTATGTGGGTGTTCTTTTCTTTCTCTCGGAAACACAGCTTTTTGAAACTTCATCTTTAATATTTTCTGTTCAGATCCTAATGGATAAATATTCACATCTCAGGATTTCCCATAGCTGGCACAAACTGACAGCACTATTGTTTGTTAGAAGAGAGGCAAAGGACTAAAGTGGAATGGCCCTATTGCCCCATAAATGTGATCTCACCAAATCAATCTACAGGTCTGGAAAATTCATAGTTCTTCCACTGGATTGCATCAACTCTGTGTGTGCTTTGTGGATAATGTGAGGACTTACACGCCGGGTCCGAAACCAGCTGAAGCTGGCAAAAAGACTCCATTGTTTTGACTGTAATTCTTTGTAGTATGTGTGCTCATCTACTGACAGAAATTAAAACAGGCCTACAAAAATACCTGTGCCAAGCTCCTGTGCCTGCTTACAACATGGGAAAAACACTTAGATATCTGCTGTGCTTTTAAATAAGAAAACCCAATCCTGCTGTAGAAGGGAGCCTGCCAAATTAAGTAAACAATGCAGCAGAACTACAGAAGAATTTTTACACAGCACATCTAGAAGCAGGAGCACTGGATTCACAGCCTTAGAGGAGAATAAACAAGACGAGCTTTAAACCATCTTTGTACTTCTCTGATTCTGGGTTGCTTGGTGATCTGAACTGGCTTCTGATTGGTGCTGAAGTTCTGGCTCTAACAGCTCCCATTTGCCATGTTTTGCAAGAGGCCTTTGAATAAGCAATGTTTATACTCTTTATACCTTTATACTGTCACTTACAAGGACTCTACCAGTTGCAGAACACTGCAAGTATCCTAGTGGTCATAAAGTGGCTAGAGCACATTTGGAGACATTTAAAGTGCACAGAAACTACTTCACTTTTATTGAGATGTCCTAAGTAATTTCTATGAGGCTGACTTGCCAGGAAGCTCTGTGCTGATACAGCTCTGTCATCACTGTCCCAATTCATCATTTAACTTCCTCCCAAGAAGTGACAGGAGAAATGCAGAAGACACAACACTGGAGGCTGTGGCAAAACCTCCAGTCAGAGTCTGGATCAGTGTGGACAATACAGGCTCATCATAAATATGCTAGAATATTTATTATACAAAGAATAAATATATAAATGCAACTTTCTGTTGTAGCCAACAGAAGAGTAATGTAATGGGGAGAAAAGTAAGGAGCTAATCAAACGTAGAGTTGACAGCACAAATATAAGAACTGTGATATCAAATATAAGGCCAGAGTGTTTATGAAATAACAAACATCTCAGTGCATCTTTTCATTCTTTTTATTTCCTGGATTAAGGTATTAATGACTGGAGGGTGTTTGGGGCATACAGAAGTCAGAAATAAACTAGAATGTACAGCAAGTTTGTTCTGACCCTCCCTCTTCTACAGCTACCCCTTGCTTCCTGGATCTGTTGGTTCCACTTTCCTTAAAACTGCTTGTCCCCATCAGTGATCATGTCACAGTCCTTCACCAATTAAAAGTCTTACAAGATAGTCCCTCTAGATGGTTTCTAATTCTACCATTTCTCCTGATTCCCAATTTCTGATTCTACCATTTCTCCTGATTCCTCATTAGCCTTTAATAAAAGTGATACTTCTGGTAGCCTCAGAATTTCCTGCTTAAAAATAAGCTTTTAAGTACCCTGTATGTATTAGCCAGGCTGACTGGAGACAGAGAACTGGGAGGCCTTTTAATGGGTGTTTTCAGTATTAAAAGATTCATGTAGCAGTGCTCTGGAACTAAGGCACCAGGCAAATCAAAAACAAAGTCCAGTGGGCGTTATTTTTAAATGTTTTCACTTGGTTCAGTAGAATCTGTTTGGTTTTCTTTCTCAGGAGTGTCATGAACTTCTGTTTTTCCTATTTCTTCCTGGCTCACTTAGTATTCTGATAATCACTTCACACAGAAAAAGATTGCTTCTTGGAGTGTTCAGTTATACATGCTGTTCAAGTGATCCTGACAAGGATGAATGGTAATAAAAATTGTCCGTCCTTTGAACGTGATTTGGATTGCACTGCAGAAATTACATGTCAATACTGGATAGAGCTGTATGGGGGATATACACAAGAAATATAGGGTTATATGTGGACATGATTTGTCATTCCCCTCTTGACACCACTCACTCTACATGCCTGTTCTTTATTTATAGGCAAGAAGCATGCTGACATTTCAATATTCCTTCAGCTCAACAGTTCAGAACACAGCCACAGCAAGAAAAGCAACACGTGTAACCATGAATAGCCTGAGATTCATTTCACTGAATTTTCCAAGAACTTGACTTTAAATTGAAAGGTAAGCCACAATGCTAATTTTACAGGAGTTTTGAAAAGGGGAGATCAAATAGCATTCATAAGATAACGAAGAGACTGGAAAATGGCATACAAAATTCCCTTTACATTTTAGTAGTAATTAAAGGAGACAACAGATGTTGTCCTGTCATGCAGCATAATGTTTTACTTTATCTTGTTCTGGGCTTTAATTGTGTTACTAGGGCCAAAAGTCAATCTTAGCTTATTTCTATGAATTGTGTCTTCATTACTGATAGAAACAGGAATGATCACTTATATCTATGAATTGTGTCTTCATTACTGTTAGAAACAGGAATGATCACGTATACACAAACACAGGCAAATGTCTGACACAAATAGAAGTTGTGCTGCTGTAATTAGAACAGTGAAAGAAGTGTATGAATTGAATTAGTCTTCAGTTAATTTCATTAACGTGGCAGGATACTGTGATCATGGACATATTAGAAATATCTCAACAGCGATGATTTTCTGTCTCTCATGCCCCCTTTGAATATAATTGTTGTCATACATGAGGAAATTATGAAAATTTCTGGTTTTCCCCTGAAAGTTTTGACCTAGTAATGATGCAGAATGAATACGATACTTCTGCTAGTAGAAGACTAAACATGTTGAAGTGTTTTAGAGTAGAGTAAATGGAGAATACATCTTGCAAATAAAATATATTTTGGTATTTTAAATTAGCAAAAAACACTGCAATCAGGCAAAAATTCTCTTCCTGGGGAGAACAGGAAGTGCAATTTAAGTGTTTTCATTCACTAAATCTGTTTTTAAACTCTCAAAAAAAAATTAAAATGAAGCCTGTAGCTTTTCAGAAGTCTTGAAAAAACACCAAAAAAAAAATAATAAAAAATCAGAATGGAAATATTCAAGCATGTCACTTTTCCAGTTGTTAACACACCAGGTGTAATGTTAGCACATGTGAACCTGTCTAGTGCTAAGCAGCTGCTTTTTTTTTTCAACAAGACATTTTTCATCAAGAAACAAAAATAAAAGTCTTTCTAGACTCAGAAATCTGTGGTTCAGCCAACATTATGTCAATAATATTGGGCTTCTGTTGCTAACATCTTGCAAGCTGGAGAATTAATAACCAGACTTAAGTTGCCACCATTCACTAATGAAGCTGGAACGTGACCTGCACACCTAACCAGCCATGAATAAAGAGGAGAAAGCTCAAGGCTCATTTACTACAACCATCAAACTAGTGCATTTTCTTTAGCCTTAATCCAAAGAAAGATGAGCCCTAGTGCTGCAGCAGTATATCAACATTCAGCCACTGTAAGCAGCAGAGTAAAACAAGAGACAATTTACTCCAGAAATTCTCAGCGTGTGTTTTCCTTTTGCAATAAACGTTTCTAATGTCTTGCCCTGGACTGGACCATAAACCCCTATTAATCCCCTTGGAAGGCTGTATTTCCTGGAGTTGTGTGAGATGGGACCAAGGGTTTATCTGCATGTTTTACATTCTCCTTTTGCAAATTTGTGCGTTCCTTTCTCTGTCTTAAGTCATTGCTTTGCCAATAATAATTGTGTATGCCAGAGCTATCAACAGTAGAACATTCCATATGTTGCTGCACAGACAAAATGCAGAGAAGAGAGTAACTCAAACCTACCTCCTGTACATGCACCCCTCTAATCTGGGCAGAAGCAGGGTGTGCTGTAGATCTGAGAGCTGAATTCAAAAAGGGTGGTTTAATGATATTTTCAGTTAAATCAGAACATCTCACTTGTTTTCTCTCAACTCAAAGGAAGACTGAAATTGTTGTCAACATACAAATCTGGGGCAAGACCACATCCATAGATTTTCAGAATATAAAGACTGTGTTACGACCCTGAAGGTGTTGTGAAATAAAGTTGTCTCTGAGAGAGACGCTTTAGGACTGAGGCTGTTCCTGGCTCCAGCACAGCGCTGAACACATGCCTTGTGTGAAAGCATCCCAGAAACTGATTCTGACACTCTCTTCCTTATTTTCCAGACCATTGAACTCTCACCGATCGGGAATTGAACACTGTAGAGATCCTTTAAACACCTTCTGGCATTGAGACAACATCGGGATGCGGGGAGTTCACAGTAGATAGGAAAGATTTCTTTCTGTGAAGCGGTTCCCAAACTGATGAAGTTAACCTCAGATAAGCACGTAGGAGATTTTGTCCATTAAGACAATTTAGTTAGTCAATGGGAACAACCAGAAAGAGCATAGAAAGCACAGGTGGGCATGTCTGGAATCTTTTTTGCCCTGTTAATTCCTGGATACCACTTCCTGTACTTGGACACAACGAAACCCCGTGTAAACTGGAGCAAGGCCCTTTTCGGAGAGAGGACCAATAGCCCATACCTCCTCCCATGGTGTAAAACCCCAGGAAATTCTACACAGGCTTTTCTCTGCCTTTCATGCTTTCCACACTCCTAACGCTTTCTGCTCAGCAGCTCCTTGAAGAATGTGGCATTTCCTTTGAGCTAATGAAACTGCAAAAAAGCAGGTGTAAGATCTGGACTGAATGGGCTGTTTCTCTGTGACGAAAGAGTGCAGTTTCTTTCTCAGTAAAGGAATAAACACTGAAGAATAAACAGTATGAGTAGCTGCATTGTGAGGAAGGCAGAGATTTAGGGAAGTCTAAAGGAGTTGTAATATATATGCGTTGGGGAAGAGTAGGAGAGACTATGGTAACATAAAGTGCTACAGAAAAGAAAATGTGAGGGACGCCTAAAAAGATTTGAAAACCATGTCTTAGGGAAAATCTGAGTTGCTTCAGTTTTCAGCTGGGAACTGTTGTGTACATACCTCACTCAGAAAGTGGCTAGTGCGAAGCTCTGATGCAAGGTGTGAGTTTTCTGTGAGAAACTGTCCACCCAACTCAAGATTTTTCTTTCCACCAGTATCTTGCAAAAAATGCTGCTGCTAACCTTCATCAGTCCAGACCTCACTAGGAGCTCCAGACATTCGGCAGACTTTTGGTTTTCACTTCTGTAACTAAAACAAAGGAAATCTGTTTACTGTTCTGCCATCATTATAAACTTTACAATTTTAATCACATGAATCTTTTTCTTTTGAGTGATGCAGTTCTATGAATATACTTGGTGAATGTGGAAAAAAAATCTGAACCCAGTGAATCTGCGTATGTATATGCAAAGCAATAAGAAGGTAAAAAAATAGGATAAGGCTTCCACTGTTGGACTATACTGTTAAGAAAACTCAACATCAGAGATTAGCAAGAAGTCATTGACTTCTAAAACCACCAGACTGCTTTGTAGTAGCAATGTCCAAATAACATGAAATGATTTCTGTGAGTCTGAAAAAAGAATAGTTCTGCAGCTCAATTTTTCATCTACCTAAATATTATAGATATCTCTTTGATTACTTGGGAGCTTCCAGCTCAGAAACTACAGTTGTTTAAATAAATATGTTTAACTGGAGTGCGGGACCCCTAAAAGCCTAGCAAAATAGATTCTTGCAAGCATGTGGGTGAAATACATAAAACCCCTAGCTGATGTCAAGCCTTAGGCCTCTTTAATGCCACTAAGGTGAGCCTGATGGTGAGAGTGCTTATCATCATCTATTCCTCTACTGACATTTGGTGATTAAAGGTTGTAGCATAAAATTAAAAAAGTCAGAACTGATACTACCATGTAGGATTATTTTTCTTTTTTTCCTTAATTGCTACTAAGGTATGCAGGTCCTTTCTTCTTTTCAGATAAACTGAAAGATGAATGTCTGAGAAACACTGCTATATCTTGCATCGTGTTTGGCTGGCTTAAAATAATCAGGTGTCATCCAAAATTTGTCAAGGGTCCTAGCCAAATACTCATTCAAAGCTACCAAGCAGTTTTTCCATTCTTCAGCTTTTATAAAAACCAAATTGTTTTAAGAAGCTGCATATTGTTGAATGTATGGCCAAAAGATAATGTCTGTAATAGATCAAAATATTTTTTTTAACTTGAAAACTGGTAATATTCTATTTGTAATAGTCCATTTGGAATTTAAAAAAAAACAACTTGCACATTAGAAAAGTGTTTTTCCATCAGCAAACACTCATTAAGGTAACTAGATTGTTATAACCTCTTAATATTAAGCTTTTCAACACTGAACTCACAAATTAGAAATGATCATAAAATTATGTCATGGCAGAATTATCCTATTGCTGGCTATTGTCATAACTCTGTGAACACTTCTGGTCAGTGTGAACCGTGGCAATGTTCAGCACGAGAAAGGCATGACAATGCCTGACTACTTAGAGGTGGTACCATGGGAAAAAACAAACAAACCAAAACCAAACCAAAAAACAAACCACAAAACCAAAAAAAAAAAACAAACCAAAACCAAGAAGACTGCAAATTTTTGTACTGAAATATGAAGATTATCCACCTATATGACATACATATTTCCAGTGAAAAGCAGTTTGCACCCATTTCATGTCAGAAGAACAGAAGAAAACAGAAATCAGAGCCATTAGTATCTGTAACCAATTTCAGTACTGTGAGAAACTTCTAAATTTACTGCAGTGAACGACTTTATGACCCTGCTTCACCGTTTGAAAATTCCCTAGGACACTGTTTGATGTCTTCTGTAAGTTTTTCCCTTGTCAGTTCTTTGCATTGGAGTGCAAACTGCAGCAGAAAAGCTGGACTCTCATCCTGGGGCTAGCACTGGATATTCTTAGGCATTAGACTCACGTGTGTCCAATGTGATAATACTTCTTACATCATGCTGCTGCCAGCCCATAGAGCACAACACCAGCACTCTCCACTGATAACTCTGTGGTTATAGAGTAAACATGAATACTTCAGGATTCAAACTGCAAATCAGTTTGGCCTTGACAGCCTCTCTTTCTAAGAAGCATTTACCTCTGCACCAGCTCTTTTCCCTTCCATATTCCCTCACCTTTTTTCTACTTCTTTTCCTTATTCTCTTTAATTGTGAAGGCAGGAGAAACAGATGTACTTATTACCTTGTGAGTGATAATACTAATAAACGAGTAAAATACTGTTAAGAGATGTTTGTTAACAGGACAGGAGAGGAAAGGGTGCTTTTAGTCCACAAAAGGTGGAAAACGGCAAAACTAGCCAAAATTATTTGTAAAACTAATTTCAAAACTAACAACTGTAAGAATCTCCCTCTGAATAGGTTTTCACCCCTTGGCTGCCAGCTTTTGGTCTTTTGAAATTATTGGATTTGCTGCTTTCATGCAGAGCAGTCTCAAAATCCCTAGTTTTGTGCAAAGGTAATTTCCCAGTGTTTCAACAAGAAAGGTCCTTATTCAAGGAAATCAATTATTTTCTATTTAACCACCTTCACTCATCAAGAAGCCATCTACCTTTAGACAGTCATCATGCCAATATACTGGGAGACACAAGCAGTTGTAGCAAAGCAAGGAGAACTTGCGCTTAGCTGGAGACATTTCAGGAAGCCTGCAGGCTCCTGATAAGTCATTCTCCAACCCCACTAAAACCCATTGGACCAGCTGAGCACAAATGGAGATCAAATTATCAGATCTTGGCCCTCAGCAATGTCAGCTTCCTATACTGGCTATATTGCCAATGTCATTCAGCTACTGAACGAGACCCTTGTTATTTTTACTCAGAACAAAAATAATGTTGTCATGTCCAAAGGCTACATTTTCCCTCTGGAATACACCTTTTTCATCCTTGGCATTTTTAAAAAATCCTTTGTCTGCATTCTTTTGTAGTCTGAGGCTCCTGTACCTCGGCCAAACACTGATACATTCATTGCAGGCTTCAGCAGCTTTGCAGAACCTGAATAGACATCGAGGCTACATGGGCCACTTCAATTAAGCAGCTCTATAGAGCTGATATTTTTTTGTTGAAAAACAGTGTCTTTTTGCAGGGCTAAATAAAGTGGCAAATCCAGGGATGCAAATCAGAACTAAATACTTAAAAAATAATAACTGCCAAGGCAACAAAGTGTAAGTATTCAGCAGAGAGTACAAAGACCCATTTACCCAGTTGTTCCCTTCTTTTACTCTACCATTGTGAAATTCCTTTTTTGTACACTATGTAATATAATGTACATTACAAGAAAGGCACGTGTGATCAAGCAGAATTTCAGTGAGAAATTTCCAGATCTTAAAAACCAGATTGCAGACTTTTTTGGGCAGTAAGGTTTGTTTTCTTGGAGAAGTGTAGCTATGAAAATATACAAAAGTCTTTTATTCCTACGCACATGTACACAGCAGAGATTCTCACTGAAGGACAAGAATGCAATTATTTTTCCTTCACCCTGCTGGTAAGACACAAAGACATTGTACTTTATGAAGGGCTTTAGAGCAGCATATACCACATGCTGATGTGTTCCTCTCACCTACCTGAGACCACAGCAAGTGCTTTGCTTCTTTATTTGTTTGTTGTTGTTTTTTTTAATATGAGCTTTGCAACTTTCTTTGACATGTACTTTTTCTTCTCCTTTTATTTGTTTTTGATAATATTGATCAGTTTATTTGCTGAAAAGTCAAAGAGAAGCTTCATTCCTTGATTTTCTGGGGAGAATATCCCACACAGCTTCAATTCCTGTTGCACTTGAAATGGTTGGGTCCAGTTCATATCCACTGCTCCGCACACCC
>WTSP01023174.1:12725-24490 GCA_025331215.1 Actenoides lindsayi | reverse complement strand
CCTCCCGGGCGCGCCTCTGGGTCCGCGCTGCGCGCACAGGTAGCGCTCCGCGCCCCGCTGCTCCCGGGCGCGTTGTCCCCGGGAGGTGCGGAGGGATACTCGGATGCCTTTTCCACGGACCTTGCTGCCGCTGGGCTACGCGGCGCTGAGCGACGTGCGAGTCTCCCCGCCCGGGACTGGGGGTACGGCCGCGATCCGAGGGCTGCCGGCCCGGCTCTGGCGGTTCCCTGTGCCAGCGGCACTCGGCAGGTTTTGGCACCCGAGCTCTTAAACCTGCACCAGGACGCGACCGCGGCGCAGACAACAACCGCTCGCTCGGTTTTCTTTGCAAGGCTGGGGATCTTTTCTTTGGAGTTCACGCCGAAGAAGCCTGGCCGCTTGTTTCGTGCTGTTCCCTGGTACCCGAATCTCGTGCAGTAAAGATGCCAGGGACCTGTATCTCCGGAAGCAGAAAGTCCTTAGCCATCTCTGCCCAGTTAAACTGTGTCGTGTGGGCACGTGTGTAGCTCCGGATTTGCTCTCTTCACACAAACGGGCAGTTTACTCGCGTCTGAAACGCGGAGCACAAAATGTTTTGGTCATTATTTGCTTGCGTTTACGTTGCACCGCTTCTCGCGTCCGAGGAACTACCAGCACTGGTTGAGAGCAGCACTCGCGGTTGGGATCATTGTACAGTCTATAACCAAAATCTCTTCACCTCCTAAAATGGTGGAGGTTTTTAGGGAAAGCGGCACGTAGCCCTGTACTCGGGTTCCGGTGCTGTTCTATGGCCCAGCCCTCGTGGTCTGCATCTGTCCTTAGAGTCCAGTTTTCCCAAACAACGGAAACAAAAATGTCGTTAGAGTTGCAATGCACTGGCGAGAGCGACACTTGCTACGTGTTAAGGGTATTGAATTTTCCACCCTGAAGAGGTGACAGAGACCTGTAATTCTGAAGGAGATCCATGAGGCCTAACTTCAGAAAGTTACTAGTGTGTGTGCCAGTAGAATTACCAATGGACTTGAAGTTGCCTAGGTCCTCAAGTAGCGTTCCATGGACTGGGATGCAGTTAATTTTGAGAAATAATTGTATTTATTCTCCCACTGCTACTGCTGTACAGTAACATTTAAGAAATAGATCATCAATGATACTCATTACGGTATAAATACACAAGCATAACGAAATGACCACAAATACTTTATAAATTAAAAAAAAAAAAAATTAAAAATCACTGATTGCAAAGGTGAATTAATAGCTTCCTTAATTCTTAATCTTGCTTAATTGGAGATGGTTGTGGATAAGAGGTTTACAAATGCACACAATTCCTTGTTAAGGTTATTTAGGGACCCAAGAAAACCTAACACTTCCTTGCAGCCATCAAAAGTGTTAATGTTTCAAAGCCCAAACCAAAATAAACTCTCGTTTGAAGAAACAGTAGAGATTTCTTTGTACACCAAGTACTTGGAGTCAGGTTTTTCAGGACTACACTGTAGCACGGCAACAAAACCAAGCTTTTTAAAGGCTGTTCTGTGGTTCTGCAGAAACTGGAGAAGAATAGGAGGTCAGTTATTTTAACTCATTATCTAGCTATAGTTACAGGGCAGAGACCGAAAAGATGGAAGAAAACAAAACCTTTTAAAGTGGGAAATCATCCGGGTCGGATGTCGGATTTTGGCACCTTTCCAAATTCGTGCCACAAAATCTGTAAATCAGATATTGCTGTATTTGCTGCTGCACAGCAGCGCACTTCGACAGCCATGGAATTGATGTCATAGGTTTTGGGTGGCCCAGTGTTTGAGGCACGGGTTGTATCCAATAGGAAATAATGGAACAGGAGGTTTTATCTTTTGATTTCTCTTGGTATTAATTGTAGCTCCCCATTACCTGTCGTTTCATCACTTTGTGATTGCTTCTTTCACCATGATAGTATCAACTGTTTCCACTGATAAAAATGGGACAGTGGAGAGGAAGTAGGACACTCCCATAGGGATCTGCTGTCCTTTTGCTGGACAAATTATTGCTCCCTAGAGCTTAGCTGCACATGGCAAAGTAGTTAAGTTACATCCATTCAGGTGCCTTGTATCTAAGCCTGAGCAACACCGTAGGCATTTCTTCCTTCATATCCCCTGACCTCCCACTCTGAAACCCAATGTTTGGAGAGCTCAGCCAGAATGTAGAAGGCTCAGCTCCTCCTATGTCTAGGCAGATCTGAGCCTACTTAGCCAGGAAATATCCTAACCAACTGGACACAAGAGCAGTGCAGAGGAAGAACTACTCAGGCTGTCCTTTTGAAACTCGTGCTGTCCTGCATTTTGTTTCAAATGGCATCATTTTGTTGTGAATTAGCTGTGAACAAAGAGTAAGTTCCTTACACCAGGGCAACACTAACATTTTGAGTCCTGTGCTAATGACGGTTGATTGTGGGTTTGACTCTTATCACCCCCTCTGCAGATGAAACTGCCATTTTTAGTAGACTCTCTGCATCTGATCCAGCTTCAGTAGTGACTTGGATTTGGGAGTTAGTCCTTATATTCAAGCTTCTCTCTGCCTCTGCCATATGCAGCATACACTTAGACTTCAGTGAAAGAGCAACAAGTAAAAGCCAATGTTATTTTTGTTATTTAGTTCTCTATTTATTGCAATTTCTTCATAAAACCTTTGAATATTTCCTGGAAAGCAGTTAAACAGGGCAAAGGCAGGAAGGGCTGAGATGGAACACCAGAACTAAGGGTAAAGAAGATAAAAGCTGAGGTGGCAAGAGACTTCTCCGATTTCCAGGGTAGTGTGGCCACCTCTTCTGCACCGTGTCCTTCAGAGTTTGATCTCAAAGGATCAAAGGCTACCTTGACAAGCAAGTCTGTCAAGTTGCAGCAAGTGCCTAGTGGTGGAAAGGCACCTATGGTGTCAGTGGGGAGATTCTTCAAGGAGCAACAATGGGTGTCTCACAGAACAAGGAGAGAGTTCAAAGGACAGAAGGACCCTCACAGACAGCTGCTTTCCTCTTGCAGGAGTTTCGTTTGATTGCAGGGCTGATACGGTTTCCAACTCTATATCATGCTAGCAACTCAGAGGCAAAAGTGGGGTGGGAGTGAGGTGAGCAACTGCTGGAAAGGACTCCTGGAGGAGACCATTGATTGGAGTGGCATCTGTAGTCAGTTGGACCTACTGAGGATTTGTGCACGTAATGCATCTTATTGTGCAGCATTAAGGCAAATAGGGTCTCACGGACTGTCCTTTAGGGCACAGTTGGACAAGTTATGTTAGGCTGCTGATTCTTTGATGATGCCTGTGATGATCTGTGGTCAGGAATAACAGGTCTGTTGGATGGCGTTGCACACCCATCTTACACTGGCTGTGTGGATGACTTTCTCCACTTCAAGTTAATTTCCTAGTGAGTAGCCAGAGTAGGGAATGTGCAGATGCCATGAGGTGATGGAGTCTCACAAAGTTATGGTCAGGTGTTGATGTGAACAAGGTAGGTGTCAGCTTATAAGGCGGAGTCTGAAGGTTGCTTTTAGCATACAGGTATTTTGTTCACCTACTGCTGGTCCCCTCTTGGTGTGAAGGACAAAATAAACCCGCAGAAGTATTTTCCTGCAAAGGATTAAGAGGACAGATACAATTGGATCTCTAATGAGTGAGCTCTTTGTTCCTCACTGAACAAAGATGTAAGTGACTTCCCAAACAGAACTCACAGCTCTCAAGTGCAGCAGTCAGACAGATCTCCAAAAGGCCTTGGAAAGCCATTTGATTCACCTGGCCCTAGTCAGGAGGGTGAATTGGTGCCAGTACAGGTTGCGGCTCCTGTAAGTTAGCCTCTTCCAGCTTATCTGTGTTCCTTATCCAGGCTGTGCATGTGGCTGGGGATGAAAAAAGGGTCAGGAAGAAGGTATAAAGGCTAGATGGCAAGGTACAAAGTCAGAAGGGGTAACAGCAAAGTCGGATGTTCGTTCTAACAAAGCTTTCTGAGGATGCAGCTGGTGCTTGCCAGAGATAAGCTTAATATCCTGGATGTGGATGTACTGTTGTCTGGGAAGCTGAAGTCCAAATTTGAACTGGGTTACCGATGGCTGAGTCTTGTTCCCAGGGCCTGATGCACTGAAGGGAATTATATTGATAAATCCTAAACCAAAACCACTGTTTTGTTCTGTTAGAGTCACAGAATCATAGAATCATTTAGGATGGAAAAGACCTTTAAGATCATGAAGTCCAGCCATTAACCTAACTCTACCAAGTTCACCATTAGTCCATATCTCCAAAGCACCACATCTATAAGGCTTTTAAACACATCCAGGGATGATGACTCAACCACCTTCCTGGGCAGCCTGACAACCTTTTCAGTGAAAAAATTTTTCCTAATGTTCAGTCTAAATTTTCCCTGGTGCAGCTTGAGGCCACTCCCTCTTGTTCTGTCACCAGTTACTTGTGAGAAGAGAACAGTGCCTACCTCTCTACAACCTCCTTTCAAGGAAAGGAGATTGTAGAGAGTGATAAGGTCTCTGTTACTTAAGTTCAGGGTAGTATGGGATAGGGAGAATGACAATGTCTGCCTCAACTTCTTAAACTACTTTTATTGGTAATGAAAGAAGCTAGACTGGTAGTTTGCAGACTGACAACCCAGAAGGCTAAGGTCTTATTTCCACTGGACAAGCTGAGCACCATATGCAAGGCACCTCCCTGGCTCCCTCTACTCCAGAATGTTCATCATCTTCATAGAGAAAAGGCTTTAATCAAGCCTTCCTCTGCTGAGACTGAATGATGAGTACCCAAAAGGAACGTACGCAAGATGAGTTTTGACTGGCATTCAGAGAAAATTTGAGCTGTTAAGCTGTGAAGGAAATGCTAGAGAGAGGCTGAGTCTATTACAGGTGTGTGAAGCTGACGTACTTCAGCTGTGTAGATGTGGCTCTATCACTGTCTAGTGGCTGTCCCATGGAACACAAGTCCCCTCGCTGCAGCTAGACTTTGTGGATACACCACGTGCTCAAATAATGAGTTCTATGTTTTCCAAGCCAAAAATTCTTCTTCCCCTGCTGAGAACCATGAAGTCTGTGTATCTGCAACACATGGATGCCTTACAGAGGAACAGGTTTGCTCCTGGAGGGCAGTTGATGTTGTTTTCGTCAGTGCAGGAATGAAGAAAGGAATCAGGTTTTGGTGAGTAAATGCTGTAATCACTAGACTGGTATTGCACAACACAAAATGAAATCTACTGGTCCACCCAGGAATGAAACATAAACAGGGCAAAATCTGAATTGAAGGCTGCTAGAGAAAGACGGCACCCAGTGCGCATCGGATAAAACCAGAAGCCCTGTGGACTGAGGATAATCCAACAACAACTCCAGAGCAGCTCCACAAATGTTATTGAACAAGTCTCATGAAGGTGTGTCCTATGTGAATTAGCCTTAAACAAAGAGGACTAAAAATCTCAAGCCTGTTCCTTCTTCCTCCCTGCTGCTTTGGTTTAAAAAGTTGAAAAGTCATGATTAAATTGGCTGAACTTGTTATTTAATATGTTTTATTTAGTTTGTATCTATGATTTTTTAAATATTTATCATATTGCTAAAGAATGGTGTCTGTTTTCATAGAAACTGGAGACCCAGTTAAGTTCATATCCAGTCCATCCCTCCTGCTGCCATTGCAGAATTGTTCTGCATGTACATTTTCCAGGACCACCTCCAAACTTATTCTCAAATGTTCTGCTTTCTTGGTGAGGGTCTGTGTTCCTAGTGTACAGATTTGCAAATAGGTGGTGATGTCCATTCTCACCTTTTCTTTACTCCTTTCTCTCTTCATTTTCTTCATTCGTATATTCTTATATTCCTTTTTCAAGCACAGGAACTTCTTATCTCATTATCCTTAAGTGTTTCTACTCCCTCCTTAGCTTTTTTAAAAGGATCTGTGCAGCTGGGCAGGGCTACTCTGGCAGATACAAGCAGCCTAAGCAATATCATCTGAGAAACTATTTGTTGAGCAACCCTGAAATATCCTGCCCTGGGGAGTATGAAAAACCAAAACAAATCTCCAAGGTATTTGCTGAATATCAAAGCAGAAGCACACAGAGAGCATTGTCCCTCTAATACTCACAGCCAAGCACACTCTTCTTAAAATCCTATTTTGCTGTAACTTTTCAGCAATGAAATTTTCTGGTACAAATGTTATTTGTAACTGTTGTAGCTCCTTTGTTTGTTATTGGGACCCTGGATTTGTTTGATCTATAGGTCACATTTGGCCTACCTGATGCAGCTTAGTGATCTGGCTGTTTGCCCTCTTGGCAGAGTCATCTTGTGCTTCACGAGCTAGCCATAGATAAAATAAGGGTTTCGTGTCCACATTTTATGGTTGCAAAGAAAACTTTCCAGATAGGAACTAGTTGAAATGGATGACATGATATCTGTACCAGAAGGCTGTCAGCTTCAAACACTAGTTCTGAGGGGTGGGATTTGCTTTCTACATTTCAGCTGCAGAGCCTGTTAACAACTATTTAAAAGTCATCATGGTGAGCAGTACCCCTGCTCGTAAATGAAAAGAGACAACTAGTGTGAAAAAACCCAGGCCACTGAGGATGAAGCTTTCCAGCATTAGCACAATAACTGAACTGAAGGCAAAATTTACTAGTGTCTGGCTGTCTGCTTTTTCCAGTCAGGCATCTCCTGTATTCTCTGATCTTATTTCCTCAGTACATTTTGGGTTGGGTTTCTTTCCTTCTGATACTAGTTGCCTCATTCTCTTCTCTCATTTCCCCACCTTTAGTTCTTATCTATGTTTCCACAGGTTGGTTCAGGATTGCTACAGAAAATCCTTTCACTCACTGCCCTGTCTTTTTTTTTCGGACTGAAGCACAACGGCAGCAGACCTGTCTGAGGCAGTAGTGATTATTAAATCTGTGGGTATCTAAATGTTATTCCCTTTGTGTTAGTCTGCAGTTAGTGCAAGTGAAATGTTGGGATGGAGAACCACCAAATATGACCTCAGAGGCTTACAAACATCCCTTCAGCATTGACAATCCAAGCAAAAGTTATACCATGGGATTAAAAACAAATACAGAACTATGCTGAAGTCAGAAGACTGAAGTTACAGATGGATAGCTTAAGAATGTTTCCTCCTCTATATTTAGTAGTGCTTTTGGAGGACTTCTATGTATGTATGCAAAAATTTCAAGGTCAAAACTGAACCTTAAGTGCTTGTTTACTCTTGGGAAGCCTCTTGATCTTACCATGGAAGACAACTAGGGGATCAGACCCAGCCAGCATGGGTTCATGAAGGGCAAGTCCTGCTTGACCAAACTCATCTCGTTCTATGATGACCCGCCTAGTGAATAAGTGAGGGGCTGTGGATGTTGTCTACCCGGAATTTAGTCAGGCCTTTGTCACCATCTCCCACAGCATTCCACTGGATAAGCCGGAGGGTCATGGCTTAGACAGATGTACTCTTTGTTGGGTTAAAAACTGTCTGGATGGCCAAGCCCAAAGAGTTGTGGTGACTAGAGTTAAAAAATCCAGTTGGCGACTGGTCACAAATGGCGTTCCTCAGGGCTCAGTTTTGGGGCCAGTCTTGTTTAATATCTTTATCAATGATATGGGTGAGGGGATTGAATGCACCCTCAGTAAGTTTGAAGATGACACCAAACTGAGCATCAGTGTTGATCTGCTTGAGGGTAGGAAGGCTCTGCAGAGAGATCTGGACAGGTTGGATCAATGGGCCAAAGACAATTGTGTGAGGTTTAATAACGCCAAGCAACAAGTCCTGCACTTGGGTCACAAGAACCCCAGGCAACTTTACAGACTTAGGGAGGAGTGGCTAGAAAGCTGTCTGGCAGAAAGGGACCTGGGGATGCCGGTGAACAGCTGGCTGAACATGACCCAGCAGTGTGCCCAGGTAGCCAAGAAGGCCAACAACATACTGGCCTGTATCAAAAATAGTGTGGTCAGCAGGAGTAGAGAAGTGATTGTCCCCCTGTACTCGGCACCAGTGAGGGCACACCTTGAGCACTGTGTTGAATTTTGGGCGCCGCGGTATAAGAAAGGCATGGAGGTGCTGGAGCAGGTCCAGAGAAGGGCAACAAAGCTGGTGAAGAGTCTGGAGAATATGTGTTATGAGGAGAGGCTGAGGGAGCTGGACTTGTTTAGCCTGAAGAAAAGGAGGCTGAGGGGAGACCTTATTGCTCTCTACAATTACCTAAAAGGAGCTTGTAGTGATAAGGGTGTTGCTACCTTCTCCAAGGTAGCTAGCAATAGGATGAGAGGGAGTGGGCTTAAGTTTCACTAGGGGAGGTTAGGTTGGACATTAGGAAAAATTTCTATACTGAAAGAGTTGTTAGGCAGACTACCCAGGAAGGGAGTGGAGTCACCAGTCCCGGATGTATTAAAAAAATGTGTAGACATGGCACTTCAGGACATGGTTCAGTGGTCACGATAATGTTAGGTAGACAGTCGGACTTGAAGATCTTGGATGTCTTTTCCAGCCTTAATGATTCTGCGATTCTGTGATTCCATCATGATTCCCACAGCTCCTTAGCTTCCTGATCTCCTGCTGCATTTCCGTTAAGAGAGTATGTCCCAGAAGTGCTGTGTTCCAGCCAGATTTCTAGCTATGTGCACATAAACTTGATTTTCTAAGTTCTCCCAACTCCTTTCTTTTGTAATTTCTGTTCCACTTTGGAGTCGCACGTATGATCTGTCCCAAAATTGTATAATTCCCAGAGAATTCATACTTTGAATGATAACCAGCTTTCTAAGAACAGAAGGATTTTAATTAGCTCACAAACTAGAATAAATCTTAAAATGTGATTTGTTTAAAGAATCAGTTCTGTTTCATGCAGTTGCAGGAATGAACAAATTTTGACAGATGTGGTGTGGGTCTTATGTTTGGTTTTGGTCAGTTCAGGTATTATCTGTTCTGGACAAACAGTAACTGATAGATTAATCCGAAGTTCAGTTGTTATCATTGTTGATTATAGCTACTTTTCCCTACAGTCGTTGTAAATGAAATTTTTTGCTGCAGTGAAGGCTGAATGCTAATGCACTCCTCCATATTAATTACAGAGATCTGCCTTTGCACAAATTAGCTGCTGTCTCCTGTTATTCTCCAGTAATGATCGAGGAAGAACTGGCAGCGCAAGCGCTGATCTGTAACGCGTATCCTTTAGGATACTTACTATATAACACATAATAGAAAGTGAGTGAAAGTATAAGGCCCCATCAGAATACCTCTTGGAGGTGCCTGTCTCTATGGAGTAGAGTGGCAGCACGGGGCAATTTATTCTCTTAACCAAGATACTTCAGTGAGGACCTTAACATTTGGATTAAAAAAAATTAAAATCTTAAAAACATGACGAATGTAGTTCTCAATAGCTTTTTAGATTCGTACAAAATGCCATCATTCTTAGCTCAGCAATTCTACTCAGTCATTCACAACAACCTAATCTCTTCAGCTGTTGTTGGTTTATTCATGATGGGAAATCCGCACACATTGACGCTTGTGCATGTAATCCCTATGGCTTAGTCCTCAACTGCTATGAAAGCAGTTGGGCATCTCAGTGGACATGTAGATGAATATCAGGTTCACCTGAATGATGCTGCACAGAAAAGTGTTCATTTATAAGCTGGGGATCTTCTGCCTCTGATTTGCACTGCTGTGGTAACAGATGGAATGGTGTATCAAGTGCAAGTGTTCCCACTTTAAGACAGATGGCCTAAAAGCTGGAGATAAGCAAGAAGAAAGACATAAGAATTATTAAAGATTTGGAAAAAAAATGCCTCAGTGAACATTTGAAAGAGACAGATTTGTTTAGTTTATGACAAGGAAGGTGAAGGTGTGAGTTTATCACAGCCATAAAGTATCAACATGGCAGGGGGAAAGGTGGTAACAGAGGGCTCTTCAGTTTCAAAGCCAAAGACAGTTTTATGGTAATAAAGCAAAGGTAGGTAACCTTACCTCTTTGGTGTTCCAGGCTAGACAAAAAGAGATGGGTAAGCCCTCAACTCTTCAAAAATGGACACTCAGCCATTTGTCTGTGTTTATACCCAGATACCTGGTAGGGCAAGACACATTTATTGGAATTTGAATTTAAGCTAATTCAGACTTAAAGTAAAAATATCTGTCAGAACAGTTGCCAACAAACTCTGGTACAATCTCCCGCAATGGAAATCTTTCCAATTCAAAACTGTTTGGTACTTTTTTCATAGGTAGGACATCAATTCCAAATCCAACAGTCTGTTACAGAAAAGGTCGGGCTACAATTTCACAATGCTTCCTCCTGTCTTTATAACATCACAGCCTCTGAATTTATGCCTTTATTACAGTATTGTTTGATCATCAGTCTTAATGAAGCTCTCATTAACCACCTCTGCTTTCCTGTGAAATGGTCACACATACCATTCAGCCATTACTGAATAAATCTAGTCATTAAAGAAAGGAAATCATTAATCTCCTCTTGTCTTCTGTGTCACAGCTGCTAATGGAGTGAAATGATATCTATAATGTACATCAGAAAGTACATTCTGTTTCCTTTAAAAAACATAAAAAGTAATTTAAAATGTTGCTATTGTATTGCACCTACTTCTTGTCATACACTTTTCCACACTTCACATGTCTTAAAATATGTTTCTTGGGCAGAGTGACTCTTCAGGATTCTCATTGTCTATAGGCAATGAGAATTTTCTGGCTGGCTTTTAAATACTCAGTTATTGGTTAATAGTGACATCACGTTTGAAAGGCAAGGGAAGAAGAGATGTTACGTTTAAGCTACATATGCTACTACATTCTTTTTCTACATCAGCCTTAATAGTTTCTTTGACAAAATGTCTCAATTAAGGAAGTATTTTGCTTCTTGGAAAGTTCTTTGCTTCAAAGACACTCTTGGTTAAGTATCACCTCTCTTACGCAAATAGGAATCAACTCACTTGAATCCATATTCAGTATTGCAGAGATAAGTTTCGGATAGTTACAAGAATGAGTAACTGTGCAAACAAACAGGCAGTGATTTATTACATAGGCCTTTAGTGCTGGGTATTTGAAAATAATTTCTCCATCTTACCAGCTGTGACTTGGTCTAATTGTCTGTAACAAATCTTGGTATGATCTTGTTTACCTCGTTACCTGTCAGTTCCTGGCCAGTTTAACTGACTGATTTCATGACCACATGCACTTCTCTGCCTGGTAGCTGATTCAGCTATGTCACTATTGAAACAAAACAAATGGATGTATTATTATGACATTGATAGTTCTGGATTTTTAGCAGAAAGGAAGGGCCTAACAGTATACATAGATGAATGTCATACATAATTTGTCTGTATCTGAGACTATGGCTCCAAGAAAATCCTCCTAGCAGAGCCACAAGGTTACAAATTTCTGCTTGCATCCCTTGGCCCCAGGCAGTCCCTTACCCCACTGTGTTGTATGTGCTTGACTATGGAGATTGACAACTGGGGAATTGATCTGAATAAAAAATAAAAATTAAAAATACGCATGTTTTTATTTCGGTCTTGTTCCCTGTACAGCCCCACAATCACTGGTATCCTCACATTAGGGATCTAGATAGGCTGGATCACTGGTCTGAGGCCAATTCCATGAGTTTCAATAAGGCCAAATGCCGGGTCCTGCACTTGGGTCACAACAACCCCCAGCAGAGCTACAGCTTGGGGAGGAGTGGCTGGAGAGCTGCCTGGCAGAGAAGGACCTGGGGGTGTTGATTGACAGATGTCTGAAAATGAGCCAGCAGTGTGTCCACGTGGCCAAGAAGGCCAATGGCATCCTGGCCTGGATCAGGAATAGTGTGGTCAGCA
>WTSP01023173.1:0-23353 GCA_025331215.1 Actenoides lindsayi | reverse complement strand
TGGTGAGCGGGGTGCGTGCGTGTGTGTGGTGTGTGCCCTTTTCTGGCCAACTTTGGGGTAGCAGGAGTAGAAATCCTGCAGTAAATGCTGACTCACAGCGGCGGAACGACCTCCTTGGTGCGCCCGGGAGGGGATGGCCCTTGGCAGAGGCCGGACGGAGCGGGGCCGGGGGCTGGGGACCAGCCGGGGTCAATGCGGGTTTTCTCCGTCGGGCTGCTACACCCAAACTGCAGTGCGGGGCAGCTCCGGCAACGCTCCGGCTTTTTCTTTAGTTGGTCCAGACAGTGGGTTTTCCTTTATTTGTCGAACCTGAGGTAGGTTGCTTTGTATCCTAATACGAAAAGAAAATTACTTTTTCCTTATTTAAGAGCAGTAAATCCAGATCCATGGCTCATCACCCCTCCTATGCAAGGCAGCACGGACATTCTACCTGCATTTTGAAGAGGTGCTTAAGAGAGCATGAATAGATTTGGAAGTAGCAATACCTTTCAGATATTTCTTGCTAACGAAACAAAATGCGGGCTGTGACACGAGGAAGACAGAGCCTTGTGTTTCTGGGTTGATTACTGTTTGGAGGGTGGCCCCTTTTTCTCTTGAAGGATGGCATAACCCAAAGGCTGTACCTCAGCCTGTAATAACAGTGTTTTAAGAACGTGTCTCTAAGCACCCTATTGATTCTTGGACCACTGTTGCTACTGCAAGGAGGGGAAAAAAATCCAGATATAACCGGAGAGGGATGGTGAGAGAGGATGCAACCTCCACCACTGGGAACCAGAGCTGGGTTGTTCCTGCAGTACAGCTCCTGGTGACTCAAACACGCTGGGTTTGTCTGCTCTCTGATGCGTGGGTCTGCCTCTCCGTAGCTGTCCCAATAACATCGTGTCTGGCACTGCTGAACTGTTATGTCTCTGAACACACTGTCTCTGGCCCACAAGGTAAAAGCAGTGATTACAGTACAATACGCCACAGTTGTTCTCAACTTCAAAGTGGAATTGCTTAGTGTCAGCAGGCTGCCTTAGGGGGAAAAAAAAATAAGGAAATGCTCCTTTCTAGCAAGGGGGATGTACTAACTGGCTTTTCCTGTTTCTCAGCTTTGATTTTTACCCCCCTCCAGTGATTGCTGGCTGCTCAAAAACCTCTGTGCAGTGCTGCCTCTGGAAGGGAATGCAGCAGATCAGTACCAAGTTTGTGGGAAAAGACTGCAAGAAATACGCTGGCAAAAAAAAACCAAACAAACTTGCTTGAGGAAAAGCAACAGGAAAGAAGGACCTGGGGCTTGTGCACACAGGCCCTCAAAGTCCCCTTTGATGCAGCTGCAAGGCAGGGGTGCAGTGGGGCTATCTCTCATCTGGCTAACGACAGTGACCTGAGCCGGGCAATGCCCAATGCCACAGCATACTCTGGGAAAGTGGTGGTGAGGCTGGTGTAGTTTGCTCAGCTGAGAGCTTGCCTGCAGCTAGTACCCAGCTCTGAGTGAAAACAAAATGCTCCTGTCGGGAAAGCAGAGCAGGCACCTTTCCCACTGGGAAAGTGGCAAATCCATCCGACTCGCCCTCACACCAATTGAGGGTTGTTGTCATAACACACCCCTTTGGCAGCACACCAGCCTGAAGATAACAGAGGGCATTTGCCTTCCAAGGGCCCCCCCAGCTCCTCCCACTGCTGCTTTTGAGTCTAAGATGGGCAAAGAAGCTCTACAGTCCCGTCCCTGCCCTCCCATCTCTCTTGATGTACCAGCACAGTCAGGTTGTGGAAGGAAGGGATCCTGTTTGCTGATTGCCGCAACTTGTTGTGTCGCTTGGTGCCCTGGGAAAGCTGGTATCTAAAGTGGCCAACCTTCCCAGAGAGCTTGGGGAGAGTTTGGCTGGTATTTCTTAAAGGCACATTGGTGAGAACTCAAATTCAAAGGCTGACTGCTGTTCCTTAGTGAGCAAAAGAGGCTTGAGCAACTTTCAGTACTCAAATAGGAGGTAGAAACCGGAGTTCTTTCCTGGTTTTGGCTCTTAAAAGAATTCTGGACTGTGTTGGGATCAAAACTGGGGAGCTGCAGAGGTCCAGGGCGTGCTGTGATGCTGCAGCCTCTGCGAGGGCAGTGCCAGCTGTGTGGTGGAGGTTTTGTATCGGCTCAGCTGGGACAGGCTCTTCACAAAAGTTTGCTGGGAGGCAGCATTTCTCCCACTGTCCCCTGAAATCCAAGCACTGTGCAGCCTGAGCAAAGCTTGCTGCAGTGTCCTGATGATGGAGATGACATGGCATTAAGACCCCCCTCCTGTGCCAAAGCCAGAGAGAACTGAAACCACCTCCCTTGCTCAGAGGAATTTCCAAGTCTGGTTGTAGCATTTTCATTCATCCTATATGCTTTCAAGTGCTCTGCTAAAGTTCTTGTGTCCTTATACCCATGGTTTCTGTGCTAACAGCTTCCTCCCTCCCTCCTGCAAGACGTTCCCGACGAGCACGGACTGCAGCACGCGAGGCAGGCAGCCAGGCTGCGGGCTGGAGGAAAGGTCAGCAGATTGACTACTGAGATGAGCTGGAAAGCAGTGGGATATACTGCCTTTATGCTTTTCATGTGTCCTCACTTGAGCTTAGCTCCTGGGCCCTTGCAGCTCTGCTAACAGTGCTGGTGTGGCTCACTTCCAGCAGCAGTGGAAATGCCTGGTGCTGGGATGGTTGCAAGGGTGGGGAGAGCTCTTTGAAACGAGGCTGAAGCATTAATTGCTTGTCCCAACGTGCTGCAAAGCGAGGTGCCGTTTGCTACCTGCCAACAGGAGAGCGGAGGAAAAGACGGATTTCTAAAGGGCTGAACGCTTTCGTTGCCCGCCTGGCCCTCAGGACTAGTGAGGACTGAATAAAGGTGTCACCGTGGCCCAGTGGTTGCGTCATTTGGATCTTGAGTTAGCAGATAAAGTTGGAGATGTCTGTTTGAACGTGCAGCCTGAGGGTTCCCAGCCTGCAGAGTGCTAAAATTGCGGAGTGCCTTCTGCCAGGTGTATTCTTCGCTGTTAATCCATTAGGCGCTTCTGCTTTCAACACCAAAAACCATCATCTGAGGCTGAGCTGGCTGCCTAGGAGAGTGAGCTGGCCAGGAGGGTGGAGAAGGCTGGTATCACCCAGCCAGGGTGGGACAGCCGGTGTGTTGGTCAGCCCCAGCTGCAGCACATCTCTGCATCAGACAGTTCCCTCTCCACATGGGGTTTCTGGTGTGACAGAGCTCAGTCCCCTAGACTAGCAAGGGCTGAGGTCCCCCCCAGCAGCCTGGAGGTCACTACCACCATCTGGAGGTCACCATGTGGATGCCAGGCAAAGAAGTCCAGGAAAGACTCGGCAGTGACTCAGGGGGGAGCTGCGGGAAGGGAATGAGCAGGGATTGCAGCAGTCCTGTGTCGGTTCAGCAGCATTTCCTGGTAACGTTCGCTCCGTGGCTGGCAGGAGCCCTGAATCACAAGGTCTGACTTGTTAAACACTGGTGTCAACGTGTGCTAGAGACTCATCAAACTTTCTAGTAGAACATTATTCTATGCCAGCCCCTGATCAGACTGGTACACAGGACGTTTTGATGGGTCAGCCCTTTCCTGTTACTGATTGAATCGGTGCGAGTTCGTTATGGAGCCTGCTTACCATAGTCCCGTGGGCTCAGCCAGCTCCGGGCTATGGAGTTTGTAGCAGGGGCTCGAGAAAAATATCCTGCGTCTAAAACCGGTGGATTGGGAGGGATTGTGTTAGGGCTCTTGTTTTCCTCCCCGCACGTAATCTACGTTCAGATCCTCTGTGTTTGCCTCTGCCTGTTTATGCTCCAGCCCAGGACTGCTGATCACATGCGCAGCATCCCAGGGTGAGTGAACAGAAACCTGGCTATCCCAGTCCTGGACTGGTTGGCCCGTGGCTCACAAAGGGCAAGGCAGGAATGATGAACCTTCCTGGAAAAGCTCTGGGTGGAGGCCCAGGCTTTTGGTACAAGAATAGCAAGTTTCCAGTCCCGGTGCTTCCATACAGATGCGCTCCATTAGGACTGGAAAGGACTGTGTGGGTCATGAACTATCCCTCTGCAATTGCAGACAGGCATTTAACAGATGCTCAGGGACCCCTCCCAATTTGGTGTCATCCCAGTCCACCAAGCATGTTACTTAGTACTCATCAGTTAACAGAACCTTACAAGAAGAGCCTGAAATCCATAACTAGTGTGCTGCAGGAGATAAGCTGGAGGGACGGTTGGTATCACCACAGCTCCTGATTTGAGGGACCCAATTGAGTTGAAGTCCCCTGTGATGCCTGGAAAGGGAACCATGCTAGAGAGGATATCAGAAAAATGCAACAAGTCATCCCAGTGGTCCTTAATGTCATCTTAGGGAAAATCCTGCTGGATACCAACACTGGAGACTGTTTTATTCACAAGGACACCCCAACCAAGCTCCTGCAGATACAAAGCCATTAACAGCCCCTGCCAAGCCTGCTCACATCCAGATCCTGCAGGAAGGGGGTTATGGCAGTGGTATCCCTTGAGATAACCTCTGGGCTTCTCTTCCTGGTGGGAGCTGGGATGGGACTGCTGCAATCTGTCCTTGCTCCTGACTGTAGCATTTGTTGTGGGTCAAGGGCATTGCTCTGCTGGGGAGGACTTTCCTCATGGTGAGCAGTGTCTTGGCTGAGGATGAGCAGCCTGCAGCAGTGACAGGAGTCTGTGTCTCCTTTCTCACTGGAGCTCAGCATGTGCCTCTCCTGATATGTCCTGCTTCTGGCACAGCCCTTTTCCCTTTACCTGTTTAGGAGGGGACTGGCAGCTTCAGTATGTCCTTAGGGCTGGATTGCTTTATCTGGTGTAAATCACTTTTGCTAAGTGTCTAGTCAAGTCCTTGGGAGGATGGGAAGTCCTCCCTGCTGCTCTACTGGGAGCTAGGTGAGCAGCTCAATGTAGACATCGCTCTCCAGTGCCAGGCTGCCCAGGGATGGATGGATGGATGGACTGCTCTGAGTGGGTTTTGGTACAAGGTTTATGGATCACTCCTTACCAGCCAGGGGCAGAAGTACTTGCAACTGCCTTGTCTGCCACAGCAAACCTGGGACTGAAAGCATCAGCTGTGTCCTGCCTGGCGCCTTCACGTTGTGGTGAACTGTACCACTGCCCATCAGCTGAAGCTGTAATTCACTGGCTGATCAGAGCTACCCAAGAGGGATTATGGGATAATCTGCATAATAATATTGGGGAATTAGTCAACTCCTGAAGAATATCTGAGCAGCTGGCTATAGGCCATGAGTGAATATGAATTAAATATGTAATGTAATTAATACCTTTCAAATAAGTGTCAGGGGTAGGGCTCCGAACACCCATCTTGAGTTCCTCCCCTGTGCATCATCTCTCTCTTTTTGGGAAAATATGCTGGAGCTCTTCCCCGTGTCCCCTCCACATCTTCCCCTCCAAGCAGAATAAAGCTGTACTTCTTCCTTAAACACTGGTTATTTGTGTGCTTGGTTCAGAGGAGGAGTCCTGAAAGGGAAGCTGCAGCAGCTTCTGTTCAGGAATAACATCCCTGAGCTTGCTTCTTGTGCTGTGATGTGCAGATCCTTCGTTCTCAACTGCCTGTGTGTGGTGTGGGTTGGTTTGTACAGCTTTCCCCAGGAGCAGCTCCAGCACAAAGTTTGGGGGAGTGCAGCTCAGTGGGTCACAGCCAGTTTGCTCAAACCTGGAGCCGAGTTCCCCTCACTGCAGCCTGTGGAAAGTCATGAACTGTGGCAGAGAAGCCTGCATGCCTGGGATGTCCTGCATCGGTTTCATGTGGCTAGCATGGGAATGGTCCTCTTGGCAACCACGGAGGCTCAGGGGCTGTTGTGTCCTGGCTATATTTAAGCAAGTTCTGGAGGAGGGGAAGGCTTTTGCTTGAGAAAACCTGCTGATGCCAGGAGTGTGCTTTGGCCAAATCGCCATCAGCGTCTGCTTGGGGTCTGGGAAAGGAAAGGGGCTCAGCAGAAGTAAGGAGCCCTGTTGTGCCTCTCATCTTCCTGCAGATAGATGAGATGTCACGTAAGGCAGAGCTAGGGATGGGGCAGAGTTTCTTTTGGGATTCATCTATACCATCATGCCATCTTCCTCAAGTTATCCTCCGTTTACCTCTGCAGCCCCGGGCTTCTCAGAGAAGAAACAATTGTCATCATCTCCCCTGGGAGACGCAGTTAGGAATTGTCACAGGAAGGAATCTGAGCCCAGGTTGTCCCTTCAGGTGGGTGCATGTGTCAGCACCACGTGTCCCAGGGGTTACCATGCATCCAGGCTGGTTGCACCTCGGTTGGCATGGTACTTTGCGGTTGTGCTTTGGTCTTGGTCTTTCTGGGCATGTGCAGGCCTCCCCAGAGCCTAACTGCTATCATTTCCAGTTATTACTGGATTTTTCACACCTCTGATTAACTTCAGTCACACATGTATGCAGTGCTGGTTTGGGAGAAGGGGGTTTAAGGAGTGGACTTGCGTCATTCGTTCGGAGGGACGCTTCCTGAGGCTGGGACTTTCTGTTCCCACTGTGCAGGGGAATTTTGAACCTCTGTTTGAGGTTTTTCTTCCTCCTTAACACAGGGTATTTATTGACCAAGGGGAAAAACTGTCCAGCTTTAGGATGTATTCAGTCTGGCATCAGGGAATGCCCCTCATGAACCATTCTTGTTTCCATCACAAATGATCATGAGGAAAGGAAGAACCTTCACTGAGCCCTCGCGAAGGTTTGCTACCCCACTAAGGCAAGCTGAATGCAACCCTTGGGTTGGAGGACCATGCCCTGCCATCCCTGTGTCCTGCTGCACTGTACAATGTGAGATCCATGCTCTGGCCCACACCTTCTGCAGGACCAAGGTGACACATATGCCCCTTCCCAGAGCCCAGAGGTGACATCGCTGCCCACCTGGGCAACACGGTGCACTGAACCTGAGCTCAGTCCTGAGAGCAGGATGTCCTTGCGATCATGTTTCTCCACCACTTCTGCTAGCTCTCCATAGCCCACCAGAGAAAAGGGAAGAAGGGTCCACAGCATTTGCATGGATGCTTTTGAAAGAGGCATTTGCCACCCCAGGAGCCTTGGGTGGTAAATGCACCAGGATACTCTCTGGTCCTTGTCCTGGGTCCTGGTGGGAGGATGCGTTCCTGTCCCCAGCTGCCAAGGGCTACTTTCTGCTTGGGTTTTCCTCTCCATCAGGTGTCTCAAATTGTGGGGTATGGAATAGGAGAGTGATTTTCAGAGTTGATGGGGACTCCTCTCCACTTTCCAGGATCAGTAGACCAGAGATTAGCATGTGTAAGGCAGAGGAAAGACTGGGAGGAACTGTCTAATGCCCTCAAATGATTTTATTGTCCATCTGCATACCGAGGTCCAAGGGGAGAGTGCAAGTGCAACTGATGTGTTGCTTTCACTGATCCAAAGTAAAGGAGCCCTGCTACTTCCCCTGGGCTGGGTGAAGTTTCTGGCGCCGGTCCCTGTGGAACCTGCTGATCTGCAGGCTGGGGATCTGTCGGTGTGACTGTGCTGGGAGGTGGTTTATTCCTAATTGCAAAGGGCCTGGGAAGTTTGGTGTCCTCAGCAGCTGTGGCCAAGGCTGAAGCCTGCCGAGCTGCATCTCCTGGCCACACAGGCAGCAGGAGGAGGCAGCGGTGTCGGGGGAGAGAGGAGAGGCACTGTGCACGCCCTGTTTTTGTGAAACCTGGGGGATACAGCTGGATAAGCAATAGGGCTGGTGCAGGCTGGAGAAGTCTGTGGGGAGCAGGGAAACAGAGAAGGGGCTCCAGCTTTGTGTCTGCGTGTGCCGAAGGGCGAGCGAGTGGCACTGCCTCGTGGCGCTTTGTTCAGGGTGGAAGAAGCTGGCTGCAGGGCAGGGCTGTTGACGCGGCTCAGGAAGCCCAACTTGCCAGCTGTGAGAGGCAGGAGAAGGGGGGGATGCTCGGGGAGACCCCATCGCTGACTCAAACCCCAAACTTGTGCCCAGGGCTGCAGGGACTGCTGTTGGGCAGCCTGAGCCGGTTTGCTCCGCAGCAGTGCTGTGTGGTGAGGCTCTCCAGCCCCTGCTGGGGCTGACTCACAGCACGGCGGTCACAGCCAAGTCAGGTCAGCCTGGCCTGGAGGGGAAGAGACGCTCTCTGGGGACAGGAATGCCGTCAAATCTTCCAACTTCTCAGGCAAAACAGCCTTGCCCTCTGCCTGCTGGGGTGACCTCCCCTGCCAGGCATGCGTTCCCCTCCCTCTTCCCTTTCGCCACCTCTGTCTTCAGCTCTGCATCTGGAGGTTGCCAGCCAGGTATGGAGCAGATTGAGCTGGTGGGGAGGTGGGAAGACGGAAACAGCCACAGGCAGGCTGAGGCAAGCAGATCTCTTGCCCAGCGGAGAGCGTTTGTGGTAACTGAGTCCAGGAGCAGCTCGGCTGGGCATCTGCAGCAAGCCTGATTCGCAGGAGGTGTGAAGCAGATCGCCTTGGCACCGGGAGCACCCGCTTCTCCCCAAACAGTGGGTGCCGTGGGGCTGGCAGGCAGAGCTCCATCAGGCAGCAGAGCACTCCCCCGCCGGCCTGACCTTGGCTCTGGCTGGCCGGGGCAGGCGTGCCGGCTGCCAGTTAGTGATGCAGTCAGCGCCGCTGTGTTGCACAGCGGCCAAGGACTCGTATGACTAAGGAGAAGGGACTGAAGCAGGCTTTGGGATTTGTCCCCCAAGCTGTGCTCTGGTTCGTGTTGCAACGGCGGGGTCCGTCGTGACCCTCGGTCCCTGTGCCAGCAGCACTCATGGAGGTCTTGCACGACGTGGCTCTTCAGCCGCTGGCTCCGCAGTGCCCTTAGCTTTGCTGTGCCCTGAGGCACCACGATACCTGGTGGCTGCTCCTCCCAGCCCTGGCAGCTGTGGCAGACAACCCTACTAAAAGTCCTAGAGTTCTCTTTGCAGTGTCTTTTCATCCTGGGATTTGTTTAGGGTATGAAAACAACTTGTGTCTACCTCTCTAAGGACTCTCCCTCCCTGCCCATGCTGTGGAAGAGTTTCTGGGCTGGACTAGGGCTGGAGCAACCAAGGCACTGAGGCTGCCTCCCAGGGAGGAGGCTCAGGCCTGGTGCCATGAGCAGCTCTGTTCCCCAGGGAGCTGCTGGGCAGGCTGGAGCTGGCTGTGGGGGACCTGGGGACATGGCTGAACCCAGGCAGCAGCCAACTGGTTTCCTGCTGCTATTTGTGCCCAGAATAGGAGCTGTGGGCAGGCCATAGGGACTGAGGGGAGGGAGGCAGAGTGCAAGCTTGGTGCTGCTTTCACACTGAAGGGCCCCATGGTAATGCCTCTGGTGGCTTTGGGCTGTGTCTTTGGGGGGACCACGAACTCTTGGTTGGAGGTCCAGCAAGCAGTGCCCCATGCACTCAGGGATGGCTGTTACCTGGGGGTATCCTCCCTCCATCGCTCAGACACTGTTGCCACTGACTTGCCTCTTTTGCTGGTTTTTTTCCCAGTCCTCAGTATGCTCCAAGATTGTCCAGCTGCTGGGCCAGAACGAGGTGGACTACCGCCAGAAGCAGGTGGTGATCGTGAGCCAAGACAGCTTCTACCGGGTCCTCACCTCAGAGCAGAAATCCAAAGCACTCAAAGGCCAGTTCAATTTTGACCATCCAGGTGAATGGAGAACAGCACTGGGGCTCTACCACGCAGCAGGGGGTGAGGGCTGGAGCAGGAGCCCCAGCTCCACCAACAAAGAGCCTAGCATAAATACTGGGACTCTGCCTCCACGTGGGACAGGAGTGGGTAGCTTTGTTACTGTCTTGTGGAGCTGGATGCATCATGAGCAGGGTGTCTGGGGGCCACCTGTGTCCCCTGCAATTCAACCTCTGCCTCTCTTGGGAAAGAAGCCGTCTCTGGGATGGAGTATTTGGGATGAGAAAGGGCAGGTTGTGAACTCTCAAACTCCTTAAGACGCTCCTCTTCTCCCTGCAGAAACATCCCCCAGTTTGAAAACCTTTTCCATGCAGCTGGATCAGGACCAGGGAGATCTGGCCTGGCACAGCCTCCTGGAATTAGCAGCTCCATGTCCCTCCTTCAAGGAGGGAACCATCTTGTGCAACTGCTCTGCCAGCCCCTCCACTGAGGGGGCCATGCTCTGTTGCTACAACAGGGGCTCTTTGAACCATCTCCAGCCTTGGTGGGGAAATTCCAGAGCTGCTGTCCGTTCGTCCCCATGAGGACAATGGCTGGAGGCAGCGAGCACTGAGCAAACAGAGCCCTGTCTGTCTGGCGACTGAGGATGAAACACTGCTCCAGTCTCTCCGAGGGCTGGAGCCCTTGAGGAGATGCCTTCCTGAGCCTGGGCTGTCAGTGCCCCCATAACAAGGGCGGTATTGATTTCTGCGGGACAGATCCCAGCCTGGTGCAAAGCCATGAAGCCCCGGGGGCTCCAGGAGAGCTGGGCTTTGCTATGCCCACGAGGACGTGCAGGGCTTTCCTCCCGAGTCTGTGCATCTGTCTGTCCCCAGCGCAGGGTGCCAGTGGCTCTGGCGAGGCTCAGCTCAGCGTCTGGTGGGTGGGCGAGGTTGCAAAGCTGCCTCGGGTAATGTTTCCTCTCTCCTCAGATGCCTTTGACAACGAGCTGATCGTGAAAACGCTCAAAGAGATCACGGAAGGGAAGACGGTCCAGATTCCTGTCTATGACTTTGTCTCCCACTCCAGGTCTAACAGCTGCTCCTGCCTCGCTGTGCCTCTGCTAACGCCCTGCCAGCCCAAACTGCCTGCCCCTCCGCTTGTCCCCACCCTGTTCTCGGGCACCTAACGTCCCCACCAAAAGTTTCACTCCTAACTACTCCGTATGCCTCGGTTAGAGGATCCAGGGCAAATACAGGCACAGTCTGAGGGGCTGGAAAGCTGTGCAGCCAGGCAGTGGCATCCAGCAACATACAGGCATCAGTGGAGGGTGGTTATGGCCCCACTTTTTTTCCTCCCAGCCACGCTTCCTCTCCCCATAAACTCTGTGTTTGCAGCTTTAACAAGTATTCCAGGCTCAAACAGCCAGGCGCTGCCAGGATAGGAGGAAGAGGACAGTTTTTGCTCCTGTAACTCTTCCCCTGCACGTGTTCAGCCTGTTTTTGCATGGTTGTGGATGGTGTGACCCTGCTCCATTTCCCACAAAAGCACCATGGTGTTAGGGGCATTCTGCCTGGTTCCCAGAGGAGCAGACCTGGCCCTTGCAGGTTCCCATGAGTCAAGCCCGATGCATAGGCTTTCTGGGCTTTACAGCTTGGCATGTTAACACTCGCAAGCAGCAGCTGGCTGAGGTGGGGGGAGAAGGGCTAGTCTGCTTCCTGCTCTGCCATTTGTCCTTCTAGGAAGCGTACGTATGCCTTGGATTCCCTTCAGCGTGGTGGGGTAGGTCTGCCCTCTCCTTGGTCACCCCCTGGTGCAGCAGTGATGTCCCAGGGTTGGAGCAGTGCCTAGGAGCACTGCTTTTCCCCCCCCCACACCTCTCTTGGCTTGTTTTCCCCCACTGGCATATTTTGACTCTCCTTCCCTCTGCTAGGAAAGAGGAGACAGTGACCGTCTACCCTGCCGACGTGGTGCTCTTCGAAGGCATCCTGGCCTTCTACAGCCAGGAGGTGAGGGACCTCTTCCGCATGAAGCTCTTTGTGGACACAGACGCAGACACCCGGCTGTCCCGGAGAGGTGAGGCCCCAAGCCCCTTGTGCAGCTGGGACAGAAATGTCACGCAACTGATCTGGGCAGCTGGTTGCAGTGACCAGAGCAGAACTGGAACTGGTACAAAGCTGTGTCTGGTGTTAGCAAAGAGACAGGGAGCTTTTCCTCATGAGTGCAGAACATCACACAGGACAGAATATGGCAGTGGAAGGCACCTTGCTCCATGTCTCTTAGGACTCAATGGGGTTTTTGCTGCCTTGTCTGGGATTCCTCCTTTGATGCCTGCAGCAGTGTGACTACTGAGTATGCTCCTCACATGGCCCTGTGGCTCTGATGGGTTGATGGGTCTGCTCGGGACTGGGTGTGCTCTGAGGATGGCATTTGGGAGTGAGGATGTCCATCGTGGATGATGCAGACATGGAGTCTGGCCATAGGTCTTGGTCTGCGCAAGCACATCCAGTGCAGCGTGGAGCCGCTTTGTGGTAGTTGGTGCTGGGATGATGGGTTTGGGGACAAAGAGCCCTAGAAACCATATCCCTCTCTAGGACTTGCCATGTGCAGCTGGCTTGGCTGTGAGTTACCAGCTGATAGAGGAGGGACTCCAGCTTTGTGAGGTCTGCACGGCTTGAGATGCCGTTCATTTCACAGCAGCTTTTAGGAGTGGGGTCGCTAATGTAGCACCTGAGTCTCCTGGATGACTAAGAGAACATCTGGGGACTCTTGGGGCAGAATTCAGTTCTGTCTGAACTGTCCCTACCCCGCCTGCCTCCAGCAGCCTCCGCAGGGTATCTGAGCATGCAGAAGATGACTTAAAGGAGAGGTCCCAGCTCTGTCTCAGTGCGTCAGCCTGGGACTGCTTGTACACATGGGACGGTTCCAGTCTATGACAGAACTGGTCTTGCCTGCCCTCCTGCTGTCAGACAGCTACACAGCTTCCTGCGCTGCTGGGATGTCATCGGTACTGATTAAAAGCTCCTTCTTACGCATCCTTCTTGACCCTGCCCACTGTTCTCGCGTGACTCACCCAGGGAGGTAACAGCAGAGTCATTGCAGGGAGGACGTATTAGCAGGTTACAGATGTGCATTTGCAAGATCCCACAGTGTCTGCCTTATCCCTTAAGCAGCCTGTGCTGTGCAGGAACTTGGGTTCACACCCAGCCACAGCCTAGCACATGTTTTTGGCAGTGCCCTGTCTCAGCTGTCTGGAGGCAAGGGGTTGCTTTGTGCATTTGCAGCGCCATGTGACTGTGCATCCCACTCATCTTCTGAAGTGCGTGGTTTCGTCACGCTGGCCTTGGTACAGAACTGTGAGCTCAGGGCTTGAGAACTGGCTGAGATCCTACTGACTTAAAGAACTGAGGCCATCCAGCTGCTGACCACAATCCGGAGTGAAACCCCGTTGTGCTGCAGCTGTTGGATGGAGTCCTGAACCACATGGGGTCAGGCCGTTCTTGGGGTATTTCTCCCACCCCACCATCAGTCCTTGCAAAGGGGCAGGTAGGCTGGTTGAGGTGCTGGTGACTCCTAGGTGGGGCAACTCATCAGCCTCCTGGTAGGGAACCTGACCATTCAGCAGTCTCCTCGTCCTGGTAGGACCACTACATCAGCAAATCCATTTGCCATATGTTTCCCTGGCATTTCTGGGAAAGGCGAGCCTGTGTGTGAGGTGCTAAAGGTATAATCATGTCCTTGGAACATAGGTGGAGGCAGCTTGTAGCAAAAGTTGGGATCGTGCACTGCGACATGGCCTTAGGTCATCTTCCTGTCCCAGGAGTCCTGAAGAGTTGCAGCAATGGGCTTTTCGGCTGGGCAGCAGTGGGAGGTGAGGTTCCTGGAAATGCAGGTGGCAGCTGAGCAGTGGTGCTGGGCTTCAGTTCGTGCAACTCGCGCTGCCCCCGTCTCAGCACCTCTCCCAAGAAAAAAGCTGACACCTGAGTGCCAGGGGCAAGGTCTGACAGGTGCCTCAAACAGCCAGATCCATGCAAAGCTGCTTCTGTCCTCCGCCAGCTCCCCTAACACAAAGACCGAGTCAGGTGTCACGTGCGTGTTTCGGGCCTGATTGGAGTGACATCTGCCTGCTGGCTCTGAGCAGGTGCCCATCCGTCCTTGGTCTTAGCTTGGGTCGCTGGGACCCATTGCTTTGGGACCAAGTACAAGGCAGTGGGTGCTTGACTCGTGTTTGCGAGGGGGTGATTGCCCTGCCCTGGGCGCAGGCAGGAGATTTGTGCCCTGTCGGAACCAGCCCCTGCAGCTCACAGGCCTCCTGCACGCTGTCCCAGGCCGGATGTGCTGTAAATACACCCTCGCCTTGCTCCTTCCCTGCCCCTGTGCAGCCAACAAACAGGGTGTGGGACCTGAGAAACAAAAGTCTCTCTGTTTTATTTTCCTTGCCTTTTTTTTTTTCCTCTGTATTGTTTGAGCTGGGGCTTGCTCCTGCTCTCTGGAGAAGGCAAGGAGCTGGCTAGAGCAGCCTGGGCTGGGCTGAGCTGTTCCTGGAGCAGGCAGGGAGCTGGCACACCTCCTGCTGTCAGCCCTTTCTTCCCCTCATCACCTCCTCTGTGCGGGGCTGTGAAAGGACACTCTGCGGAGCCGTGGGGATGATGCCAAACCAGCACTGGGAGGACAGCACCGTCCTGGCCCTGCAAACAGACGGGCAACGGCTGCCGAGCCCGTCACGCAGGCTGGCAGTACCGTGGCTTGGCTCTGCTTGGCACATGGAGAAGGCTCTCTCTGAACCCAGCGCCAGGCGCTAGCATGCTGGGGAGAAGCCAGCCAGCCCCTTGGGGACAGACAAGAGCCATCTGCTCGGCCACAGGGCTGTTTTGGCTCTTGACCGTGGATTGAATTCCTGCTGAACTGGGGCACTTGTCCACACTGAAGTGGCTGCAGACTGGAGATGGCAATGGCCCAAATACCTCGTGCAAGGAGGGTGTAGGGCCTGAAGAGCAGGACAAGCAGGAGGCCAGCTTGGTCTCTGGTCTCCTGGCTTCCTCCTGAGCTGATCTCCTCCAAGGACCCCCTCAGGCTCTGCTTGGTGGAGCCTGACTCATCATCTCATCCCACTCAGCTTGGGACAGCACAAGATGCCTGGCAGAGCTGGGACGATGGGTGAGTTTTACTCTCCTCACCTCTGCAGACCTGGGTGGAAACCTGGCTTAATGCGTGTATGGGTGAATCCCATTGCTTTTCTGTTCTTTGGGCATCTCTGCACTGGGATGACTGGAGAATGCCTCATCTTTAGACCGAGGGCAGGCAGAGTGACAGGAGGGATGCAAAGGCTGAGGCTGGGAGTGGTCAGGACTGGGGTGACAGTGGTTACAGCTGGAATGGGCTTGCAGAGCTGAGAAGGGAAGGAGACCACAAAAAGCCCTTGGTCAGGTCAGACGGCCCTTGGCTCCTGGGAACGCTTGGAAGTGGGTTAAAAGCGTGTAGCTGGGCTGTGGTGTGCTCAGACATGGTGGGCAGCAGCTTCCAGTAACAGAGACCTCAGCCAGTATGCCCGGGTGGCTGGCCAAAGGCTGTACTGAAGGGAAAGAGGTTGGAGCGATTCATGTCTCGGCTCTCAACTGTGCTTTATATCTTCCCCACAGTGTTACGAGACATCAGTGAGCGAGGCCGGGACCTCGAGCAGATCTTATCTCAGTATATCACCTTCGTCAAGCCTGCCTTCGAGGAGTTCTGTTTGCCAGTAAGTAAGGGGAGTGACACCCATAGGAGTCTGCCAAAACCGCCTCGTACCCTACCCAGCTCCTCAGACCAGGAGTATTTTGTGCCCCAGAGCTCGGGTCAGCCTGCCTGGTTTTGCTCCCTGCCTGCAGGCACTGACAAAAATGAGGGTGCCAGTGCTGTCCAGGGCAGGGTGAGGTGGGGACTTGATACGTCCACTGCCCTTCCTGGTGAGATCATCCTCCCCCATGGGAAGGCCAACACGGCAGGAGAAACCCCTCCCTGCACAGGGGCTGACAAACCAACACCAGGCAGCTCAGCAGATGCCAGCCCTGGAGGGAAGATCTTTGGCCGTATCTAGCTGGGAAAGGGGAGATCCCACCCCAGGCAGTGTCCACTGTGCCTGCCTCCTGTTTTGGGCTCTCCTGTCTGCCTGTTTCCCCCTGCAGTGCACTGGCTTCTTGCTGAGTGGACGCTTGGGAGAGAAGGGGTGCTCCTTCCTTCACTCTGTGCTGTGGGATGTGGCCTTACAGGTTTTGTTTCCTGGCTGGTGGGAGGCCAAGGTGTAGAGCAGAGACACCTCGTTCAGGACCAAGGTGGCAAGGTCTCTCTGGAGAAAGGAAGCTACTTTGGAAGCTGATAATTGAGGCAAGGCTCCCCAGCATGTGGACTTCGCATTCAGGAGACTGCTGCAGTCCTGCAGAACTTGCAGGTGGAACAGCCCGTTTGCAGGACTAGCCATTGCACACCTCTCCTGGCTCTCGTGGAGAGGAGCCCGTGTCTTGGTTCTCAAGGCTTTTCAAGCAGATGTGGTAGTTATATGACGACTTTCTTGTTATTGTGGAGGAACTGAGCCAGCAGAGTCCCACAGCCTAGGAATTGCTGGCCAGCACCACAGGCAGAAGTTGAACCTGTGCCTTCAGCCTCAGGAACATCTCTGTGTCTGTGTGGCCAGCTCTGCCCATTCCCATAAGAGGGGATGATTCTTTCTGTGCTACAAGATCTTTTCCTGGCTCCTGGGCAGAATCCTTTTTTCTGTCTCACTCATTGTATCTCTGAGGACCAAGGCCCAGTTCCAGTGTAATCTCAGGCTTTTCCTGAGAGGCAGGTCCAGCTTGCTGCCTCCCCTCCTTGCAAGGCCCCAGCAAGGTAAATCCACAGCTTTGCAAAGCAAGAGATGCTGTGTCAGTTACTTGTTTTGAAGAGTCTGTAGGAAGACAAAATGTGAAGCAAGGAGGGTAGAAAACAACTGCTTTGTCCCTACGTACCAGCTCTGCAGTGGTCTGCCCCCAATTCCAACCTGGTGGTGAGCTCAGCTGCAGAGCCAGCTGCGTGTGGAAGTTGAGCAGGCTAAGCACCCGTGGTTGCTGTTACTCAACTCCTGAACTAGCTCTGGACCAGATGGTCCAGCACTGAAATGTCCCAGCATGTCCTGGTGATTTTTGACATGGCTGGAAGCACCCAGAGATGTTAGATGATTCCCTTCACCCAGTCAGCCGGCTTCTTTACTGATGGTAGAGTTTGGCTGTCAGGAAGCTGATCAGCTGTAAAAGCTGATGCAAAAAGGGGAGGAAACAGAGACTGGCACCTGCAGGTGAAAATAGGTCAGGGCTGGTGTCAGACATTTTTTGCAAGTGATGCTGGTAGAAAATTCTCCCCACATGAAAATGGAGTCAAGGTGCAAAGCATGGTTCTCAAAATATAGAGCAGAAGACTAGTAAGAGTATCCAAAATGGACCATCAGCAATCTCCCAGTGGGTTTAGGTTTGGCATGGGGAGGGGAAGGGCATGCCCCAGGAACCAGGGACAATGCCCCATCCTGTTGGCTCTCGCTTTCCCTGTAATGCTGTGCTCTCTCTCCTCCCAGACCAAGAAGTATGCTGACGTCATCATTCCCAGAGGAGCAGATAATGAAGGTGAGCAGACCAAGACCCTGTCGTTGTGTCCTGGCAGCCGGCTTTGGGCTTGTTGCTGTTGCAGCAGAGTTAGGTAGGAAGTATCAGGATCTGCCACAGAGCTCTCAGGTAACTGCCACCTGAGAGCTGTTACCACATACGCACTGGGATGAGTCTCTCTCATTTGCTCCTGCCTGGACTCACTGGGAGTTTGTGCTCCTCTGATGAAGCCTGGGAGCCCATGTATGTGCAGTCCCTCCAGGCAAACTCCTGGTTCATCCCATGCAAAGGGTAATGTCCTCAGAGGCCAGATGTGCAACTGGGACAGCCAGGTCTCCGCCTGACCATACTGGCTTGTGTGTGGGGTTCAGCTGGGGCAGAGGGATGAAGTCCCAGTGGTGCAGCTTCTCCCCAGAGAGTTGCAGTTCCCCACCATGAGCTGGGAGGGGACAGGAGCAGTGCAGACAGCAGGGTCATCATCTCTGGCTTGGCTCTGGCTTATTTGTAGTGATCCTAATACAATCTCCGACCCTCTCCCCATGTCTTTCCCTGCCTTTTTGCTCACAGTGGCCATCAACCTGATAGTGCAGCACATCCAGGACATTCTTAACGGCGGACTCAGCAAACGCCAGAGCAACGGCTACCTGAACGGCTACACTCCTCCGCGTCAGCGGCAGCCCTCAGAGTCCAGCAGCCGGCCTCACTGACCCCGGGCGGCAGGCTGGGGGCGGAGGGAGCTCGGGCCCCGCCACTGCCCCTCTGTACATACTGTCTGTTCATTCCCCCCCCCTTATCTATTTAAGAAACCAGACGGAGACGAATGCCTTTAATTTTGTATGTTGGAAATGCCGAATGAGAAGCAGCCGGCTGCTCGGGAGCCTGGACCGCCCACAGCTCCTGGCCTTGCTCAATAACTCCTCCAGCACGGAACCGGCTATAAATCTCTATAAATATAGAATTGCTCTATTTTTGTGTAAATGCAGAATAACGTAACATTACTTGCCATAAGGTATTTGCCAGGCTCGGTGTCGCTGGGAGGGGGCTGGCAAGAGGGTCCTGGGAGATGTTGGCGTCAGGATCCTCACCTCAAAGGCGGTAAGGAAGGAAGAGCATCCAACAACTGCCTTAGTATCATGGTGGCCTCCATCCCAGGGAAGGGATGGGCTGTGGTGGAGGTGGCTGCTTGGGTGTGGCATGGATGTTTCAACTGGACTGGGGTTGCCTCCTCCTGCCACTGCTACTCAGGTCTGAGCAGCCTGGTTTTGGCTGGCAGGCACTGTTCAATGCTACAGGGAGTTGGGAGAATGAGGTGTAATACCTCACCTGACTGCACCTCCAGGTCTCCACAGCATCCTCAGCAGCATCCCTTTCTGTGCCTGACACCCCTTCCCACCACAACTGTGGGTCTGCTGTCACACTCGCCAGCCAAAAACCTGGTAGGTGGTGCTGGGTATGCAATCCTATAAACATGGCAGCTTGTGTCTTTAGCAGTGTCCCTGCCTGGCTTGGCTGAGGACAGCATGTGGATGCCTTCAGCCCCTCTGGAGCTTGGTGGCCACATACGTGGTGGGACTCCTAGCTGAGCCCTGAGCTCAACCCTCATCCAGGAGGTTGACTTGCAGAAGGTTGAAGTGTGTCTGTCATTTGTCACTTTGAATAGTTTTGCCCTTGGATGGGAGAATTTGGGTCTGGAAGATGTGGTTAAGGGAGAACCACCCTATTCTGAAAGAAAGGGGCAATAAAGGATGAAAGGCAGCTGCTGAGCAGCCTGTCTGAGGGAGGGAGTGGCAGTGTGTAGCCATCCCAGGGCTGCTTAGCATCCCTGAATGAGACATCCCCAGGTCCCAGCTGGGCAGCATGAAACGGGATTTCCAGGAGTCCTCATCTCCCCTTTTCCAGAGCATGCACTTGCCTGGCCTATGTTCCTTTCCTTGCATCCTGGGGGAGAACACTGTGTCCTTGCAGTATGTTGTCCCAGGGCTACCCAGGGAGTGCCTTCCTTTGCTCAGGGTGAGAATCTAGACTACTCTGGTAGTGCTGCAACAGCCATGTCCCGGGGGACCCTGGTGGGGTTGTACTGCAGGTCTGGGAATGCCTGGAGAGCAGGATGGGGCAGCTGGGCTGCGACAGAGGTGGTGGGGGCCAGGGAAGAGGATGTGGCGAGATGAGAGCTAGGAAAGGTCCTTTGGCCCATACTGCTACGACTGACTTTGCCCCACTGAAAGCAAAATTTCATAGGCATCCCATGAATCCTGAAACAGGAGCACTTAGCTTTGCTCTGAGGGTTTGCAGGCTCTCCAGAGCATTGATTTTTCTCTGCACAGTTAAAAGCTTAAGAACCTAGATGCTCAGTGCTCCGTCGCTTTCCAGCCCTGTGAGCTGAGGCAAGCTTTGATTTTTAACAAAAAGAACAAGAAAGGAAACTCCTCTACCAGTGACCGCTGTTGGGACACTCATTCCCTCTTGTGATGGGGGCACATGGCAGCCTTTTATCCCTCTCCCTATCACAGATGCTCCCCGAGGCACGTCAGCTTTGCCATAATCAAGGGCTGGCACTGGCTAATTCTAGGTACAGGCATAGATAACAGGGACCAAAGCCCTGGTGAGGCTTCTCAGGGCTTACGCAGCCAAGACAGCTCTCAAGGGGAAATACAGGCCTCTCCCCTGTAAATAAAGAGAACAAATGGGTGCTGGTGTTTATTGTCTCCTGTTTGGTGCTGCAGGTGGCTGGCTGCAGCCCCACTGTGGAAACAGACTTGGCCAACATTGTCTTAGTTGTGCAAGCCAAAGCCAGACCTGGAACAAAGCTCCTGGCACAGACTGCTTTGGTGAAAAAGGATGTGCTGAAGGCAGTGGCTTGAGGTTTTGGCAGGTCAGCAAGTTCTGGTGCACACGTGGCCTGGAGTGCTTTTGTGAAACCGCTTCTGTGCTCTCAGGACAGCAGAGAGATGAATAAGTTCAGCCCTTCCTCCTAAGTCTACTGAACACATGCTAGTCAAGTGCATCTCATCAAAAGACCTTACAGACAGGGTGTCATTAGCACTGGGAGTATCAGGCAAGGGTGAGAATACTTCTAGCAAAGGAGTAAATAATGTGGCAAATGACTGTGTCAGCATGACACAGAGACAACAGGCAGACAGCCATGGTCAGGGAGACTACCGAGTATAGAGCTTCATTGTGGTCTCTCCCAGGGAAAACGTGGACATGGAACCATCAGAGCAGCCATCTGGTTTGGCAGGCCTTGCAAAGCAGCTAGGTCATGCCCAGCTGGGCAAGGTGGTCCCAAAGGTGGCCTGGTAGGTAGAGCAAGTCAGAGGCCATCCTCCCTGTGTCAGTGGGCAGTTCCTTTTTTTTTTTACAAAAATCTGAACTGTTGAGAGTGAGGAGTGTGATTTTTCTAGAATTCTGCCCAGAAGGACACAACCTACAGGGCCCTGGGTGTGCAGTGGCCACTGTCAACTTGCTGGGACATGAGCAGCTAGCAGGCATCTATCTCCCTGCGACATGGGCATCCTTCTGGGATGTGGGGCCCTTCTCCTGGCACATAGGCACCCGTGGGGGACCTCCAGACATGGATGCCCATTCTCTGCCACTCCAGCTCTCCCCCTTCTTACGAAGCACATCCTTCACTAGCCTGCACGCAGCAGCCTGGCTTGCACCTCTGCCTGTCGTGTTGCCGTTTCCCTGGGTCCCCTTGGTACCAAAATGACATGCCGAGCAATGCATTTTCTTGGTGAAATACCCAGGGCAGTGCCAGAAGACGGCCCTCCAGCCAACTGAAGAGGCTGTAGTAAAGCTGAGGTGTCCTTACCCCAGGAGCCTTTGGGGGCTGAGGCATGTCCTAATGCACTGGCTGCCTCTCACTCTGAAGTGAATTCACCATTAGCTTGATCAAAAATGCTGCAGTTGACCTTATCAGCCACCCACTTCCACCCACACCTGCCCCTCTTCCTGGTGTGACGCTTGGCCTCACAGCAGCCATGGAGGTCTTCAGGTGCTGGTGACTGCCAGCTTACAGGGGCATGGGGAGCAACCTCCATACACCTCCCTGGGACATGAGAAAGCAGCAGGGGTCCAAGAAGTGTCCTGCTAGGCGTGGTTTGCCCTGGAAGAACTCCAGACTCATAGGACTGCTCTGGGAAGCACATTGGAAATCTCGGGAAGCCCCGTGTCAAGCTGGGGTCTCCTGGCGGATTTCAGTCCTGTGGCTTGGTGTGGTGTCCCTGAGGAAGTGTCAGAGGACTTCTTAGGTCGTGCTGTGGCTTTGTTGCCTGTGCTGGGTTTTGTTTTCTCATTTCAAGCCTTGCAAGCCTTGGCTGGTGTGCTTCCCTGCTCCACCCAATGCAGTCCCTTCCTGTGGCACTGATCTCGATGGCTCAGCTGTCCCTGAGGTCTCTTCACATCTCTCCAGAGGAGAAGTGTAATCCAGGCCATGCAGAGCAGGCAGAGCATTTTGCAGGCCCTGCAAAGCAGCCAGATCCCGTCCACCTGGGCAAGGTGTTCCCAAAGTTGGCCCAGGCAGGAGGGCAGGGCAGAGGCCGTGTTCTCTGTGCCATCAGGGGGTTGCTCTGTGGACACCCAGTCCCTGCGCCAGCGCGGGGGGTTACAGAGCCCGATGCTGTCCGGCCATTCAGCAGTCCTGTTCCTGGCACTAACGGGAGGTTCCTTCAGTTCCTCAGCAGTGCACATCCTCTCCTTGACCCTGGGCTGGGGCTTACAGAGCCCGACGCTGCCTGGCCGTTTGACAAGCCAGCTCTCGGCTCTGACAGGCAGTTCCTTCAGTCCCTCAGCAGTGCCCGTCTGTGGCTTGACCCAGTGGTGGAAGCTAGGAAGGCTGATGCCAATGCTGACCCGCCATTTGGCACCTCTGCTCTCAACACCCGTGGGCAGTTCCATCATGCTCACAGTGATGACCATAGTGCCCCTGACCCGGCCATCAGGGCTGTAGAGGCCAAGGGCAACACAGAACAGGCCCAAGAGGCAGAGAGCCAGGATCTTGCGGAGAACCGGGCTGAGCCTCATCGTGGTCTGTCGCTAGAAATAAAGTCTTGATGTGAGCAAGGTGGCTTGGGCTGTCACCCGGAGCAGAGTTTAGGCAGCAGCCACCTGGATCAAGCAGCCAACTTGTGCATCTGCACTCGCGAGTCCTATTTATACGCTGTCACGTGCTGATGTCACGCAAGGCTCTGTGACGTCACAATGCCTTTCCCCGCCCTCCCAGCAAACGAGGAAGGCTGAGGTGGAGCAGGGGAGGACCTGCGCAGGCAGATTGTGAGGCCTGCCACTCCCACTGCTGTGCCCGCCGGCAGACACCGAGCCCAGCAGGGGAGCAGGACTGCGTCCCCTTGCTGTGGAGTCCTCGTTATCACCCTGCTGTTAAGCTCTGGGCCATGGGCAAGAGGTACCAGCACCACTGGCACCCTTTTTCATCCAGAGGGTATCGAGGGACGGAAGGCCCCTACTCCTAACCCTTGGCATGCCATCTTGTGGGGCAGGTGGCCACTAGCTGTGGGCAAGCTGGTCATGTACCCAGTTCTCCCTCAAACGGGGCTTTAAACTAGGTGCGAAGGGGCAAGGGGATAGAACCAGTCTCTCTAGAGTTGGGCCTAAGTGTGGCATGCCAATGTTTGGGGTGAAATCGATAGCCCGGCTCAAGTTCATCTACACCAATGCATGCAGCACGGGCAACAAACAGGAGGAGCCGCAAAGGGCCGCACTTCGGGTCAGTATTTGTAGGGCTGTGAGATGATAGACCTTGGACAACACCCGGCTGGTAATTTTCCTCTGCGACCAACAATCTCCCCGTGGTGGGGAAGGAGCGCCTTGCTTTTTGGGGGCCAACGTCACGGTTTAGAGCCGAGCCCAGGCAGCCGCTGGGTCACCTTCCCTCCCATGCTTTCCCACCCGCATGCCCGAACGGGAAGCAGAAGAGGCAGAAAAATGCCACACAAACCCAAGGGTTGAAATGAGGAGATTTTAATACAACGATGCAATTGGGGAAACAGCAAAGAGCAGCAGCAGCGACTGAAAGAGAGCCGACAACGCGGAAAATGGAGCCGCACCACAATCCACCTCCCAGCCCCTTTCGCACCCTTGTCTGTCCGTGCTGCACGGGCATGCTCTGGCCATCCCCTTCGCTGGCAGCACCGTTGGGAGGGTGGAAAAGGGGACCAG
>WTSP01023172.1:0-23926 GCA_025331215.1 Actenoides lindsayi | reverse complement strand
AATAATATATTTAAAAAAAAAAAAAAAAAAAAACAAACAAGAAAAATCATTCTAGGAGCATGAGTGGTCAACATTTTCCTTTCAAACTTTTTTTCTTCTATCATGCTCTGCTGTTGTCCTAGGAGACACAAATACAGTAGAACACAGAAAATATAATTTTTTCTAGTAAGTCTACCCAATAATACAGTAGTGAAGACCCAGGCAATGAAAAACAGTTCCTGTAATCTTAAAAGGTTATCTCAGGCACAGTGAGATTAGTGTTAGACTGACTTTAAGTAAACCATCTGCTTGCCTAGTAAACTAAGACATTTTATTTTGATCTTATTTTGATCTTATCTTTGTTTTGAAGTATTCCCGTAATCTTTTCCAAATCACAGTGATTTAGGATAAAATTACCGAAGTTCCTTTCAGGGGAGTAAAATAATCTAGGTTTCCAAGGAAAATCTGCACGAACATGAAATAGTTTTCAGTTATTTTTTTTCAGAATAGCAACCTCAAAATCCATGATGTTTCTCCATTCTATTCCAGTGAACAGCAGTGATTTACATCCTTCTTTCACAGAGATAATTTTATACAAGTTCAGAAATAGGCCTTTGAAAGTTTATGAGAACATAATACCTTCTCAATGTTATGACCAATAACAAAATGCAGACAGACATAATCATTTCCATGTGATTACAACACTAGCAGGGCAGCACTGAGACTTCAGGCAGGACAGGCACCCCCACTACAGTCAGTTATGTCTTGTTCTGATTTGACTTTAAGATAGGAGTGAAATGAATTCCCTAGATTTTTCAGGTTCATCCCAGAGTTTCTCACCATCTTTATCAGTGCTATAATCATTAGAGTATGTCAAGGGTACTCGTACTTCATCTGTAGCCACATTACTTCTGGCTGATAGTTTTCAACATATCTAGTCAAGTGTCTAAGAGGTGATCTTGGATGCATTTATCAAAATTTTAGCTCATGCAAAACTTAATGGTTTCTCTGAAGTTCATAAACCCTTAGATTTTTTAGGTTTTGGGTTTTTTTCTGCGAATTCTAAGGAGATTGGTAGACATGGCTGAAATATCAAAACCCAGTTTCATCCTGGGTGAATATCTTTTACACTTTACTGGTAAACATCTGTGTAAATATCTTTCCAACTTGGAGCATTCATTGAAGAAAGAGTGAAGTTTTTTGTTCTCTCTCTTTCTTTCTGTTGTTTTTGGGGTTTTTTTGTGTCTGTGGTTTTTTTCCTTTCTTTCTTTTTTTTTTTTTCCTTATGAAATATGACATGTCCAAAATCCACATTTTTCCCTACAAAGTATTACTGGTTTATTTGAGATGGTCACAGAATTTTTCCATTTATAAATCTAACACCCTCATTCTTAGATATTTAATACTTCTGAATGTTTATTTCAGTTATTTAGAAGTATGCCACATGAAGACTGGGACTAAGAGAAAAGAGCAAAATTTCTGTAATGCACTCTGAAGTCAAACTGAAATTAAATTTTAAAATTTCTAACATAGAGCATCTGAGCAGCTCAGAGGAAAAGGAGATAAGGGTGGAATGTTTCCCAAAAATAAAGTTGAGGACGTAGGACAAAAATTGTTCAGCATAATAATAATAATAATCATTGCAGCTTCATATTTCCTTCCAGATTATGCTGTAAAACTGAACACCTATGAACAAAACCAGAATCCTAGAGCAAGCATAAGATAGTTCAAAAACCCAACAGGCTGTCCCATTATGAAACCAGTAAACAAACGTTCCGTTTATTTCGATGCCGATTCCCCTTTTGCACGCACAACCACAAAGAGAAGGGAAGCCCACAGCAGCCAGTTGTCTTTTTTTGGAAGTTCTCTGTCACCATCTGCTGGAAGGAGCCTCTTACTGCTCTGGCAGGATGTAGGTGAAATAAAGGTGTTGGCTATTTTCATAGAATCATAGAATCATACAATGGTAGGGGTTGGAAGGGACATCTGGAGATCGAGTCCAACACTCTTGCCAGAGCAGGATCACCCAGGGCAGGCCACACAGGGACATATCCAGCCGAGTTTTGAAGGACTTTAGAGAAGGAGACTTCACAACTTCCCAGGGCAGCCTGTTTCAGGCTCCGGCACCCTCACAGGAAAGAAGTTTTCCTCATGTTGAGGTGGAACTTCCTGATTTCCAGTTTGTGGCCATTGCCCCTCGTCTTACCACAGAGCACCAGTGAAAAGAGACTGGCCCCTTCAACTTGACACCCACCCTTCAGATATTTGTAAACATTAGTAAGATTCTCTCTCAGCCTTCTCTTCATTTTGAAGATACAATTAAGTTCCTGAACACTCCAGTCTCTGAACCACACTTGATCTTCTCAGCACAACTTGCCTTTAAAAGTGGTACTACCATTGTGGTACCCTCAGGAAGTTAAAATAATAAAACATTATTTTTCATTAATTCTTGTTCACAATATATAGCACATATATATAGTATATAAAATAATATCATACACATAATGTATAATAAGTATAATTATAATATTGCATGATAAAATAAGATCTATTAAATAATTAATAACTTTATATTAATTGTGACCAAAAGTATTTCCATACTCCAGTAAGCAGCACATTACTCAATTTTCAGTGGAGGTTTTTTGTTAGTTTTCATTAACATTTGGTTAGTTACATCTTCCTGAATGGATGATGCTCCCCAGAATGCTCACAGGAGCAGAAGAATATTTTTGAAAATCCAAGTCAGGAGAAATTCCAAAAATTTTGTCCCAGCTGGGGAGAAAGGAAAGATGTAGTTATTTTGACAGAAGAAGAGGTGCTTAAAAGTGTGACTAAACATACTTCAAAGACAGAAGGGGCAATTTGTGCTCTCTGATTACTAGGAATAGGACAAGAAACAAGGAAGATCTAACTTAGATAATGGAAAGATTTCTAAGGAGAAGATGTTAATTGCAATAGGTTGTTGACAGATGCTATGAAATCTCCTTCACAGGGGGCTTTTAAGATCAGGTTAAACAATTATCTAGATAGTCACTGTTGATACTGCTTTGAAGGTAACTCAGACTGTTTTCAGTCCTTCTGGGATGTTATTCATATTGAAGTCTGTCATGTCTTAAGGCACTGCTCATATCAAAGACTCAAGGCATCACACATCTCATAAGCAGGCTTCCCAAATTATAACATATCCATCAAATTCTACATTTATATCTGTCAAAGTCAACATTATCACAGAAATCCTGCAAAATGTGCAGTGTAACAGTAGCTACACAAAGCACACATATGCACAGAAACACAAAGCTGACATGCATTTAGGATCTCTTTTCCATTCTCACAGGTTTATTTTTAATTCATTGGCTAAAGAGCACATCAATGTGAAATATATTTTAATTACTGACTGAAGTTCATTGCACTAACAACATTTAGCTATTCCAAAAGCTTTGTTGGAGGAGTTTATATTATGTGCATAATAAACTGGCAGAGAAAGGGCAAATAAACAGTATTACAATAGTAGTACATCAACATCTTTTATTCAGCATCCAAACAAACTGCCGTCTTTTATACACTGAATACAGTTCTTTTAGAGATGGAGTGACCAATGTATTTAAGAAAGAATTATTGGAATAAGTAGTTCCTCTTAAAATTTTGCAAAGTGGAGATACTAACTGTATGTGGGAGTTCTTTCAAGTCTTCTCCCTCAATGTGACTATAAAAATCCCAGTAGATGACACAGAACACTCCTCACAGTAACAATTATTGTGTCTTTCAGAAACACTGCTGCTGCCTAAATTTAAGCACCTAATTGAAATGCTTTGCCTAAATATACGTAAGTATCCCAAGTGGAGGGTGTTCTAGAGCGTGCTGTCTCCAACTCCTGCTCCAGGAAGTTTCCTGCATGCAAAGATCCTGTGGTATCTGCCATGTTGTGTTTTTGAGTACCATGGGCTAATATGCTTTTGTTTCAGCAACTGATCTAAGGTCTTGGTGTCTACATGTGTTTCTGCATAAGGGAGCATCCACGGTGGGGTAAACTGAGTCACTCCCTAGGCTCCTTTGACGATATCAGCCAAATCTTCATCAACTATAATGGATGTTGTACAACTAGAAAATCAGCAAACATTCACACATAGGCTCTAATTATAAATGTCCTTAAGGACTTGATTCAGTTGCCTACACAAGAGTATCTAGTGCTAGTTGAACTATTCTAGTTTTGCCTGACCTGCTACTGGTGCTCTGGTGAGCAATGGTCTTTCAAAGGTCAGTTATCATACTGGTCACTTTTCTATAGATGCTATCAGTAGCTGTGATTTCTCAAACGTCACTTAGAGACTAGCCCATCATTTTGGCTTAAACCTCACCTTAGCTGAACATGAAGTTAATTCATGTATGTCACAGTCTAAATTTCTGTTGGACTCCACTCTAGAAGTTAAGTCTGAGCAGTTCCAACAGATGATACCTCCTCAAAATCTCAAACTTCTAAAATAGTCTCCTGAAAGAGATTTTCCTTTGGGTTACTTATTTTCTTCCATTGATTACAGTGGAAAGTACATCCTGCAAAGCTTGTGCATAGCATATTTAATATTTTCCTGATATCTTAAGGGGTACACTGTCCTCCTCATCCTTTTCTTTCACATGCATACATGCATTGGTTAGGATCCCGTTTCATAGATGCAGTATCTATCAGGTATCTGTGTACCCTGGAATATCATAATTGTCATCTACAAGAAAACTGATGTCTCTCTCACGGGTTTGTATTCTGTATGCCAACCCATGCAGACATGTTGGCTTCCCTAGATTATTTCAAATGGTAGTAGAACCTGTGTTCAGGCAACTGAGTCAAACTCACGCCTTTATTTTTGTGGTTGCACCTACCAAGAGCTTTACAACTAAGTATTTAAATGCTACCTTACCTTTCTTATTTCCTCCTGGGAAGAGAGAGATGTAAATAAGGGAAAGATATTGGACACAAAATTTGTCCTGATTACAGGGAGAGCTGAAAAAAAAAATAAATCGCAATTAAATTATTTTCCCCCACTTTTTCATCCCACAAAGGCATATGCATCCCTCAGGAGAAAGAACATATTAATTTAATCATTTTGGAAAAGGGAATCATAATAGAACCGTCATTTATAAATAACCTTGTCATAAGGGGGGAAACCATAAAATGTGTAATTAGACTAAACAAGACAAAAAGTCAGGAACTTGCTAATATGGCCTGAATAGGCAGGTAAGATTATGTATTTTATTGTAGACACAGTTTCTGCTGTAATGCTAAGCATTATAATGTAAAATATTTCTAGGAAAGGGTTTTGATCTATTCTCCTAAATATTTCTTTTTTATTATTTTTATTTTTTCTTCCAAAAAACCATACTGTTTCCTCTGTGGAGGATGCTGATTTATAATACTACAAGCCACCCAGGTGACTAACAAGGATTTATACAACAAAGTTCCAAGCATCTAATACTGGAGGAATGTAAATCACACTAAAGGCTGGTGTGTTGTCCATGCAGGAAAGCAGCAGGGGATTTTCTGAGTTCAGGGGATTTCTGCTTTATGATGTCACTCTTCCCTTTTTCTTTGAGTTAGCAGAGGTCATATAACTACCAGCTATGTTAATTCATGAGCTGTTCCCTGCAGAGAAAACTGCAGTGGGCTACGATCTGTTACTCATCTGTTTTCTGCTTTTCACTGGGTGACTGGACCACTAAGGTTAACGGAATGGTTGAAGAGTATTCCAGGTACAAAGCAGTATGTTGCACAAGCAGCATTATCCAGCAAAATATATTCATGCTTTGCTTTAAAACAGAAATGATCCCTTTGATGTAAACTAAACATATGCAGAAATGCTTTGGTGGGTTGGGGAGAACGCTCACCATACAGTGATAATGAATACCTGGGTTCATGAGCAAATACCCTTGTTTGCATGTGAATGCAGCTGTTTCCCATAATATTCTTCAATTACTTCTCTGCATGAGCAACAGTGCAAAGAGGAACGAAAACCACAGAGCACCTGTTTGAAATCTGAATGAAAGTTTGCCAGAAATGTTTTTTTAGCATTTACCTAATTCTACCCTGAGTGAAAAAATGCTGATGAAATCCTGTTGGGTTATTTTTCTTTGGTTGTTGTATTTTTTCCATGAGTTCAAATACTAACTGGGCAATTCAAAGGAAGAAATTTTATTTTATTTTTTTATTTAGAGGTTGTGGGGTTTTTTTTCTTTGGAGTTTGGTGTTTGGGAGGGGGGTGTTGATATACATGAAATCATGTCCTGTAGTTCAAGATGTGTCAGAACCACAGAGTACCAGAACCTGGGAGAGTCTGCTGGGAAAATATCACCTACCCACCTTTTAGACACTATGATCCACCTTCCTAGATACATTCATAACACAAGGTGTGGTACTGCGTGGGTGTTATAAACAGCTCAATTCAACCCCTCTGTGTAAGGAGTGTCCATCTACCTTTGGCCCCTCTGGGGATGGGATGGTTGGCTGGGAGGATCTTTGGTCTGACTCAGTATTACTCTCATCATGCTCAGTCATTTGTTTTTCTTTAAATATTTACCAAACAAAAAAAATCTGCTCTCCATCCAAACTCTCCCAGGATTAATTGACATGGCACTCAGTCCTTCAAACTACATGTGTAAACTTGAGTTACAACAGTTGGATCATGTATGATAGACTGAGTCATCCTATCTGCAAAATTTCTGAACTATCATCTGAAAGAACCACTCTGTTGACTGTGGAGGTCTATTCAACCAAGCATAAACATCTAATGTCCCTGGAGACACTACAAGCTCTCTATGAAAGCTGCATACTGCTGGAGGACACAACCCCTGAACTAACCAGGGAACTGGGTCCTCCCAGAGCAAGATACAGCTGTTACCAGATCCCTCATGACTGATTCAAGACCTAAATGACTGACACTAACCAGACACCTAAAGTGAAATTCATTTAACTAAATGTAGACATCTCCAGTGTAAATATTTACAAGAACAATAAAATACCTGTGCTATTTTCCAGACAAAAGAATTAAATCAGTATTTTAGCCCACATCATAAAACAGATATTTAAGATATTGGGTGAACTGAACTGAGTTAAACTATGTAGGAAACAGTTTCTTTTCAGAAACATTGTGAAGAAAACTCTCCTTCGCACAAAGGCATCCTTTTAAGTGTCCCACCATTAAACAAGCAGAAACATTTTCACATTTTATCAGTTCCTTACACAAAATTGGGACATGAAGTTTGCATGCATCCCACATTATATGTCAAGCAAATCTTCACAAGCTGCTTGGTTTTCCCAGAATTACAAAATACTCTGGGGACAGACCTCATCACATTTCTGTTGATTTTTGCAGGAAACCTTCTTCAAAGGGTGGCACTAGGGACATTTGAGGCTCTATATGACATGAGAGACCTTTTTAGAAAGGATTCCATACAAGGATCATTTCTCAGTTGCGTTTTTTTCTACGTGATGGTCCTACCGCAGAAGAACCATCAGGACAACTAGTGTCTTTACAGCCTGTTTATGCTTCAAATATGTATGCCTGACTTCACATATACTGGTTGTACCTCAGGTTCAGCCCAGAGAAAAATGAGCAGAATTACTTCTCTTGTGGCCCTAAAATTACTCCAAAAGTCAGCTAATGGACAGAGGAGACAATTTTGACCAAAGAACTCTCTGAGCTTCTCACTACACATATGTATTACCAGCTCTGACACAGATCAGGTCCTGAGGAGGCCTCAGTAAAATAAACAGTCTCATAAATAAATATAGGACTCTATTTCTTAGGCATTATTTGAAATTCACTGGGTTGTAGATTACTGTCCTTCTCCAAAGGATTTTGTGGACTTGGTGAATCCTATAATTAACTCCATTTCACCATCATTTTCTGTATTATTCAGTGAAACACTATGATTAAAAGAAAAGTGAATTTCAAGCATCACTTAGCAGTGATACTTTTTCACAAAAAAAAGCAAAGAAGATAAAAAGGATGAATCTCAGACCCATACCCTGAAGTTCTTTGTATTTTTGCCATTACACTTCACAGCACTTCCCTTTCATTTGTCTTCACTCCAGACCTCTCAGTCTCTCATTGACTTAAAAATTTGGTGGACTGAGAGTTTCTCTCCAACATTACATGGAGAGAAATAATCAAACCTTATAAACCAACACGGTTTGCATATTTGAGGTTGCAGTTGTCAAGACCATTCCATGAAAGATAACCTGGTAGCTGCAATTTCTTTTCTGACACCTCAAGAACAAGCTTGAGAGAACAGAAAGGCTGACTTGGAACCTAAAGCTTTTTCCTGGGACAAAAGAACCATAGGCTCATAGAATTCCTTGGGTTGGAAAGGACCTTTAGAGGTCATCTAGTTCAACCCCCCCCCTGCAGTGAGCAGGGACATCTGCAACTAGAGCAGGCTGCTCAGTGTCCTGTCCAACCTCACCTGGAATGTTTCCAGGGATGGAGCATCAACCACCTCTCTGGGCAACCTGTTGCAGTGTTTCACCACCCTCAGTGTAAAATATATATCCCTTACGTCTAGTCTGAATCTCTTTTAGTTTAAAAACATTACCTCTTGGCCTATCATAGCAGGCCCTGCTCAAAAAGGGTTGGATATTTCTCGATCTCGGTATTTTTTGATACATCTGTACTTTCCTGTCAGATCCTAGATAAGAAAAGCTAATCCTCCGTTTTGCTATCCCTCTTGAAGGCGACATCCCTCCTTACCATGCAATGCATAGCCTGTAAACTCTGGGCCTGGGATTGCTTGGCTGGGACTAACGATAAGGATTATTTCCATTGTTCTTGAAATAAGTATAAAATACACCCATCTGGCCCTGTCCTCTGCATCACAAGACTCACAGCTTATCTCCAATAGGCTTCTCCGAGCACCAAGAGTAGAAGGGTGATGAGTTTTCACCATCATAAATGTAGTGGTGGTGGTATGTATTTAAGACAGTTTGGTGGACGTTTAGCAATAGAGAAATTTTCCGTTGATAGATGACTGTGGCCAGTAGGTGCCACTGCTGCTCCATGCCACTGCATGAACTTTACCATCAATGAATTTCTGTGTATACTAGTGTATTTTATGACTGAAATACAAGACAGAGAGAGAAATACTGAACAGCCTGTGAATCACATTTCTAGTGGTACTTCTTAATATCTAGTGCATTTTTGTACCCTATATATTCTGCAGACCAGCTCCTTCAGGTGTATAGTTCTGCTGCTTTGCTCAGTGTTACGCTTTTTACTATACTTTGTCATATCTATATTACACAGAAAAAAAAATATATATTTTTTTGAGTTATCTGCTGAGAATTAGAGACTATTCACTGTGTTACATAAAATTAGAAGAAACATAACCACAAGTTGCAGTAAAATTGCTTAAGAAAATAACACGCATAAATACTAGAAACACTGCTTTTCCTCTCAGTGTGTATATGAATATTTATATATATGTATGTATATTTTTTGCATGTGTATATGTATACACTCTACATTTAGCATATGAGTCACTTATATTTCATGTATCTATGGAAATATATACTTTCTGGATTCTGTAGATCTACTGGATTCTTGTGTAGAGCTGTTTGTCCTCAGCACGACAGAAACATCAGTTGAGAAAAGTAATCTTTTTCTCCACAAGATGTCAATGTTTCCTACAGTTTATGTCATGGTAAGCTTGCTGGCAATGTGTATTCACAGTATCTTAAGAGGAATGCAGTTAATTAAAAATGAGAGGTGGTCAAACATGCAACTCAAAGCATTCTACTATTTAAAGAGTTTGCTTTAATTGAAGAAATGAAGCTATTGACTCTTCTTCTAATGAGAAAACTAGAAAGATTAACACTTTATAACCAACATTTTATCCTCTTACTTTCTCTCACGCTACAAAAGATATGAGAGAGTTGTCATACAAAAATGGGATACTATGAACTGTGAAAAATGAAAGTGCTGTTTGGAAAGTTTCTGAGATTCTTACCCAAGAGCAAACCTTAATTTCCTGTTAGTATACTATCTATTCTAAAATATTATATATATATATACACACACATAAATATTTGTGCAAGAGTTATTCTTACTGTTAACTCTGACTGCAAGCACTTCTTTAAATACCAGTAGCTAAATAATTGTCATTTTCATAGTGCCCACAGGATGTCAGAGTTCACTTTAGAAAATAACCATTAAAAAATTAGGGGGTCATATTCAGTCTTTGTCATCAGGGTTTGCAGTATTCATAAATACATGCTTTAACAAACAGCAGTAGAAATAAGCAGAGTAGCTGGTGCTCAACATAATAAACACGCCAGCATTCACATGTGCAATCCAGGTAGACATATTGACTTAATTTTTTACAGGGAAAACCAGATTTTGTCTTGATTCAGTTTCCCTCTGCTTCAGTGAGTTTTCATCACTGGAAGCACCAACTTTGGTAGAGTTCATGGTTCTCTATTGGTTGGCTACGTGGGTATTTAAACCAAGCTGCAGCATTGTGTTACTTTCATTGTCTGATTAGTTCCAGTGAGATTTTTCATGCCAAAATATTGCAGATCAAACAATACTGTAACCATCTGCCTTTTAGCCTGGTGTAAGTGAATGCTCAGTCAATAGTCCTGTCTATCTGTATCTAAACACACCCATTGTCTGCAATGATACAGTCAAAAATGTAGTTTTTGAAGACAAATGTTCATTGGTTTCTTATTGGACCTCATTATTTAATATCATATGTGAATTTGTCAGACTGAGAAGCACATAGTATATTTATTACTCAGCTAACTTTAAGAGGGATCTGTAATCCATCACATGTGCGCAAGCAAGCATCTCTGGGAATAATCCTTCACTCTTTACACCAGCAAACACACCATCTCAGACATCACTGCAGGCAAAGAAAGCTTTGTTTTCCTTAAAGCTACAAAATCAAAACTGTGATGAGAACATGGCAGATCCTTGTAGCAATTAATCCACCGGAGGACACAGACTCTGTTTTGTTTGCAGGTTATCTGTGCTCAAGGCTTGTTTGGAAGATCTGTTTGTTCTCTGAAATGGTTTGAACCTTTTATTTCAATACTGGGATTATGTGGCAGCCTTTCACTACCGTTGGACAGCTGGCAATTGGGAATTTGCTATGCAGCTAGCAGGTTCACCAGCTTGAGATGTTATCATGCATTTAATGGTATTTGGAGCATTTCTTCAAGCATCTGCTTCTGATGATTGTCCCAGACTCAAGTGAAAACTCTGCATGACTGAATGTCATCTGAGAAACAAAAAAAAAGCCCTTCTCTTGTTTTGAGAAGATGCAGGCTTTACCAATGTGAGGTTTTTTTCTTAAACCAGCTCCTTCAACAACCAATATAGATGGTGGTATCTCAGGGGTGGTATCTCAGGCTATTCCACCTTTGCTGCATATCAACATTACTGTATATTAGTGCAGCCTGAATCATCATTAATCCCGGTGACACTGAAGGAATTTCTGGTTTACCTGATTTCAGATTGCTAACTCCAGGTGAAACTGTTCCCAAACCAAATACAAATCTGGGATTTCTTACTGCTTTAATCCAAAAATGGGACCATTGTAGCCATTGAGTGAAGTGGAGGTCTATCTTACAGTATTGTGCTGGAGGACCAGAGCGTGTACAAAACCTCTTGGTTTTTTCTTGTTATTTGTATTTAGTGAACCCAGAGCGCTAAATTTCCTCTAAGTAAGTCCATAAAATGAACAATCACCTGGAGAAGCACCTAGATAAACACTGATAAGCCACATATAAACATGGGAATCACTCTCTTTTAGAATGTCTTTCAATGCATTGTTTACCGATATGCTTAAGGAACGTACCACTCTCTGTTTTACAGTCTGCAGTGTTTGCTTCTCAATAGCAGCTTCTCTGGAAGGTCTATTAAAGCTGCAAGATGAAGAAAGGAATTCTGAAGTATGGATGTGAACGCGTGAGACTTAGTACCTGAAAGGACAGAACAGAGCTTGTCAGGAAGGTTCCTGCATCTCCTATTAAGACAGTAGATACAGTTTATAGCGGAATACTCAGATATACTGCCACTCCACAGCGAAGACTGAAGATGACTTTGATTGAAATGGCTGCTGCCAAATTCAATAACCTCTCCTTGAGCAAAACCACTGTTGATTTTAACTGTGTTACACTTGAGAAAAAAATCACAACATGGTTCATAATACTTTGTCTTCTATTTCTCATTCACCTGCTAGCTCCTTTTAGGAACCTACTTTATATCTGACTCATGGGGGACCTGACGAATGATATCTCCTGACTCTAAAGTCCTAATGTCAGTAGAACTGTATCAGTTTTCACTAGCTCTCCATGTGGCACACTGTACTTAAGGAGAATAAAAAAGATGATCCAGCCATTCATTTTGTGCAGCTATTCTAAAATTAGTTGTAACTTCTGTCCCTGCCCGAGATTTCCACTGTGACTGGATCTCAAGTCCCTATAAGTAAAATGGATCTAATGGAATAAACACACTAAAATTTCTGAGGTCAGATACAATGATAACTTGTATAATTAGGTTATCATTTTATACTCCCATTTCCATGCTGGCCATGGCCAAAGATACTCTCTCCCTTACCACTGGCAGTGAACACCAGAGCTGTAGTCTTCTGGTTCTCACCTGGCACATTTCTCATAATTCTGTTTTATATTAGAATTAGACATTTATATTCACGTTATTTAAACTAGCCATCATGAAAGGCATCCTTGAATTCAAGGAATAAAGCTTGTAAACTTAGCAGTTGTTCCTATTCCCATTGAAGACAGTGACTTTTAGTTATTACTGATACAGAGGACCAACATTAAGTCCCCACACCTTCCATTTTGCCACTTAAAAGGCAAAGAGAAAATGGAAGTAAATTCCCTTCACTACCACACTCCTTTTCTTTTTGCTCACCTCCCAGCAATATTGAACATTCCCTAAAGAACGAGTAAACAACTAATTTGGGTTGAGTAAAGTAGGAGCCTCAGAGGCGATCAAAGTCACGGTTGTTGGGTTTTTTTTTAATCCAGCATTTCTTTGTGACAACACATTATGTCAGCTCATTTGTCTGCTGCAGTTCTACTTTATCAGCCTGGAGTAAAAAGAATTGATATGTCTGGTTAGATAAAGTAAATGGAAACTCAGGACTCATTCCAATTTGCTGCACTTTGATATATTTCACAAACCTGAGAATACCGCATGTAACACTAGTTGCTATTTGTATATAAATATTGCACATTAGAAGATCTCTCAAAGTAACGTTTATGTTTATTTCTCCCCTTCCTACCTCCCCTGGTTGTGCATTTATTGGTTTTCTGATTGGAAGACAAATGTCATGATCTCTCACTACATTCTTTTTCAGTCTGGGATGCTACCCTGAACAAGAATTCATCTTCATTGGTAGCTTGCTAGTCTGATAAAACAAAGAAGATATTTTCCAGGAGTGCTGGATACTAATGCAGCTGAAGCTTATAACTGCAATAAGTTATTCCGTGCTGTGCAAGATGAGTTCCTAAAGATATTTGATCACTGCCAACAGCCAAATATATCTTTGTTGTAATTTTGTTGGCTAGACTAGAAATGCACTGAGGATAGTTCCTGAATCAGGTCTTACTCGTTATTTTTTTTTTTTTTTTTTTTTTAAGACTTTCTAGTGAGAAGCTCCAGAAGTAAGAAGAAAAAGGAACAATGGTCTGGAGGAATGGAGAAACGCTGGTCGCCAGCAACCACTGACTATTATATTACTGTATGGGTTTTTTTCCTTCTCTTACTCCAGGGAGCTACATTCTGCCCATTTGAATTCTTATTAAGGTGATTTACTGTTCAGGAAGGCTGCATTACAATTAGACACTAGACAATGATATCTCCCTCTCATGATCAGCTGAAATGTCATAGCACATCAGTGGACACCTGCTATAAAGTAGGGGCAAGTATTTCTGGTCATGAATTCCTTTTTCTTTTTTTTTGAGAGGAGTAGGAGCAGGTCTTAGAGCAGGAGAAAAATTATTGCAAAAAGGGAGACACTGAATGGATTTTATCTTATTTGTCTCAAAGTACAAAGGTAGGGTTTAGATCTTGTTCTGAGTCAACTCCATATTTATGCCCATGCTGAACAAATACAATAAACCCCTTTTTTTAGGGGGGGGCAACCATGTGTAAACAGACAATGACTTTAAAAGTCTTTTCCAACCTAAATGACTCCATGATTCTATTGCCCTGTACTGGGGATGTCAAGTAACGTGGCAGCAAATGAAGTTGCAGTTCATACCTCCTTCTTCCTAATGATACATATATCAGTGAAACCTGAAAATTGCAATGGCAGCATTGGATTCCTGTTTGGAGAGGACAAACAGGACTTCCTGTCTCTCTGAGGGAGGCTATATAGGAAATCCAAAGTAAATCTGGGTATGTAATAGATTTTACATGTTGGTGGCTAGAATAGAACTGGGGGAAAACGGTAAAGTCAAACTGATACAAAATATTCAGGTCTTCATTTTTTTATAACAATAGCAATAAAATAATTTCAGGCAGACCCATAATATTATATTTGATATTAAATTAAATAGTCCACTTTGCTTCTAGGTGATTTAAATCTATATTATTTCCACTTTCTGTACATGTCATTTTTGAGACAAAATACAATGCTTCGAAATGGAATGTCAGGTAGTTTACCTTTTTAACACTGATATAAGGCAAGTTAGCATTTTTTAAAAGAAAGAATTCATTTAGAAAATGTGAAAGCATATGCTGTGCATATTCAAACTCTTTCTTTTTCCTTTTATTTTCTTTTCAGCCTAAGCCACTCACAAAATTTAATCTGAATTTACAAGTATTTTCTCATTCTCTGTATTCCAAAGGAAAAGCTTCATTTCTCACCAGATTTACCCTTTGTGGAGACAGAGCTCAAATTCTTATCCCCTGTGCAAATTTTACATCCCTTGGCAAAAAAAGAAACACTTATTTCAGCATTTAACAATGCACCGCTTTTCTTGCTTTAACGGGTATTTTGCCTAAATAAGAGCATTTAGTAGCACCTCTGAAATTGTCACCATGAATCACTTCTATAAGAGGATGACAGAGGCAGTGTGGAGGCATGTGAATCCAAAACATTGGCCATTAGTATCAGACCACAGTAATTTTACTGCCAGTCTACAAGCAATGTTCAGCTCTGTGTGGAGGAGCTGTGGAGAAAGGGCTTCATGTTCACGTCCAGGGTATGAAGAAAAGCTCTTAGCTTTCAAAAGTGGCAAGAGCTCCATGAGTGCATCCAAAGGCTGTAAGTGGATAAACTCAATCAATAGCTGTCAAAGTAACACTGCTACAATAAACAAGCGTGTCCCATGGAAAACTACAGCATTATTTCTGTGTTTGCAAATATATCCACCCTGACCTTTCAACACTTACTGGAACCGCACATACACAGCCAAAAAGATGCTTAAAAAGGAGAATAATTTTTCCCACGTGGCAAAGAAGGCCAATGTCATCCTGGCCTGTATTAGAAATAGTGTGACCAACACTGGTGAGGCCTCACCTTGAGTACTGTGTCCAGTTTTGGGCACCTCAGTCCAAGAGAGATATCGAGGTGCTGGAGCGGGTGCAGAGGAGGGCAACAAAGCTGGTCAAGGGACTGGAGAATATATCATATGAAGACCATTTGAAGGAGCTGGGTCTGTTTAGTTTGAGGAAGAGGAGGCTGAGGGGAGACCTTACCACTCTCTACAACTACCTGAAAGGACATTGTAGAGAGGTTGGTGCTGGTCTCTTCTCTCAGGTAATTAGGGACAGAACCAGAGGGAATGGCCTAAAGCTGAAACAAGGTAGGTTTAGACTAGACACTAGGAAAAAATTCTTCACGGAAAGAGTGGTGAGATATTGGAATAGGCTGCCCAGGGAAGTGGTTGAGTCGCCATCCCTGGATGTGTTTAAGCATCGCTTAGATGTGGTCTTGGGGGATATGGTCTAGGGGTGAACTTGTAGAGTAGGGTTAAAGGTTGGACACGATGATCCCAAGGATCTTCTCCAACCTAAATGATTCTGTGATAATCCTAAACATCTGCCTTGGCATCTTTATTTAGAGACTCAATGGAGAAGTGAATGGAACCACAGTGAGGGCCAGCCTATCTCTTACAGTAGGTATATACCATTCAACATATGAACAAGACACATTAACTTAATGGTCTGAGAAGACAGCAATGTCCACTCCAAACTACTCCTGTGAAAAGGTAGTCTGCTGCACTAGACTCCCACTTTCAAATATCTGCCTTGGGGTATTTAAAGTAGTATGCTAGAAATATTAATGTATTAGTGGAATTATTTTGTATATCATTAAATGATCATACTATAAAAGGCTGCATTTAGATATTCAGAATGAGTGTTCCTATGGGTACTGTCCTTTCTCTCCTCTTGTGAAACATGTTTCCTCTCCATCTTCTCTCTGCCCTCATTGCATCATGTGTTTTTGAAGGATGATGACAAGGGAAAGAGCACTATGTCCACAGACCACAACAATGGCTCCCTAGTCATCTTTCTGCCCACCAGGCATGTAGCATTCTCCCTCCCCCTTCTCCTTGCTCAATAACAGGCAACAGGATCCACCCTGCACTGGAATTGCACATATCATCTTAACAGGTAAGGTACATGTAAACAAAGGAGTGCAAACCCCTAACCACTATTGCGGAAGAAGGGTGAGTGTATGAGGTGGCAGAAGATAGACATCGATAGGGTGATTAAGAAGATACAGGAAATCTGATCAGGTGGGAAGTTCAGAAAAAAGATTCTGGGACAATTGTGGAAAGACTGAAGATGGATTGGTTCTTCTGAAGGGTGGATGGATAAACCAAAGAGATGCTGAAGAGGTAGAGACAGGATCACATAATGGAGAGAAGAAAAATGAAAATTCTGCTACAGAGTGAAAAAAAGGCAAGAGAAGTCATGGTTGTGGGAAGAGGAAGAAAGGGAAGAAGGTAGAAAGAAGTACAGAAGGAATCTATATTAAATTGGAAAATTTGGAAAATCTGAAATAAGCATTAAGTTTATTAGATCAAAAGGAAATGGGTTTGGAAAAGATGATGCAAAAACTTGGTCCTGGAGTTCATACACCTCAAATAAGTATTTTTGTAAATATTGTATCAATTTAACTGGAAATGCACTTTTTCAGAGCACTATTTTTAAGCATCACATATTATATGAGAATGTGTGTGTAGAAATACTGCCCACTGTACTAAATATCATAAGGATGAACAACATAAATCAGAATGAAAGGAGGTTGTATCACGAGTGGGATTGGTCTCTTCTCACTGGTGACAGGACAAGGGGAAATGGCCTCAAGTTGTGCCAGAGCAAGTTTAGGTTGGATATCAAGAAAAATTTATTTACGGAAAATGTTGTTAAGCACTGGAACAGGCTCCCCAGGGAAGTGGTTGAGTTACCATCCCTGAATGTGTTTAAAAATCGTTTGGATGTGGTGCTTGGGGACATGGTTTAGCAGTGGGTGGTTAGAGTTAGGGTAGTAGGGTTAGGTTGAGGTTGGGCTTGATGATCTTGAAGGTCTTTTCCAACCTGAGCAATTCTACTTTTTGTAGAGTTTCCATAAATAACCAGTTCAGATTCAGAAAGGTCCAAACATCCCAAATTCCTGCTGAAGTAAGAAGCGTCTATTAATCTGGTCTCCAAATTTTCTCCCTTATCTTGTATCAGAAGAACTTCCTCTGCTATTAAAAACAATCTTCATACAAAAACTAAGTTGTTTTTGTTTTTTTTTTTCAAGACTTATAATGACTTAATTACCTTGTATTATTGACAAAAGTATTTCAAAAGACAAGAAGTATCATTATGATGTCGCCAGTGATGGTTATTAATGACAGATATCTTCAGAAGCTGTACAGTTGTTTTAATTTCTTTACTCCCAGTAGAGAAGAAAACAGTAATTTTTCTGTTGTTTTTCTGACAGCTGTTGCTACTTAAGTTTCTTAAAGCACATCTGAAAGAGTGTAATAGTAACTTAAGACATCATCAATTTAGCTGTAGTGTTGGATCTCAGGATAGGTTACTGCTTTCAACCAGTACTTATACTGTAATCAGCAGTGGAAATAATTTGAAATGGCTCTACACAAGCAGAGATGATTCCCCTTGAGGTCAAGGGAAAGGTTCCCACTGACTTCAATAGGCTTTGGATTAAGCTGTGAGTAAGGAGCTGTGCAGGACAAATACTGGTGACAGAATCTGAGGCTCTGCCAGATAAACACAGAAAGAGAAACAGGGAATTTTGGAATGCTTTGCTCCTAGAAGAGATGAAACATTCTATCCTATGTTTTTCAGCTCTAGTTATTCCCCATCCAAAAATGGTCAGGAGGGAGGAAACAGGAGAAGAGACTGAATTTTTTCCTTTGCTCTCTAATCTTCAACAGAATTGAGTCCATTCATGAGAAACCAATCTATTTTAAATAGTCTTTACTAATGGTGACAACAAACAAAATATAGGAAGGCATGATCTTGGAAAACAGTCCATGGTGTTAGAACCTGTGGACAATTCTTCTAAACAAAGTTTCGGGTGAAATGTTAGAATGTACACTGGAGAATTCCATTGCCTGTCAGCCTCTATTTAGTGCTTGTTTGGAAATAGTCTCACAATTAATACTGCAATATCCTCTCATTGCAATATATATTACCCCTCCCTTTTATCAAATTTGGGAAAACTAAGAGCCAAGGAATATCCTTTTTATCAAATACAATTCTTATTGAGATTATAGTAAAACAACTCTCTAAAAGTTAATTTTGTGAGGGGACATAGCAAAAATTCCAATTTATCTTGAGCAATATTTCTCTTAATTTTCCATTTTTTTACAAAGGAAGGGACATCTTAAAAAGAAATATTTATATACTAGACCAGAATTAAAAACAGGATTTATGTTCATGACATAGGCTGAACACATTAACCTTGTCATATTAGATGCTGAAAGTGATTAAACATTGTATTCTTTAGATCATCAGTGGATTCATCCCTGTTTTTGTCTTCAAGCATTTTCTGCTCCAGCAGACTTGCAGGCAAAAGCAGCAAATGTGAGACTGTATTTAATTTATTGTGGTATAGTGGTGTTTTTAAGATATAAAAAATAGATAATTTTTACCAGAAAAACAGGATTGAACAAAGACTGATACAGGGAAGCAAGTTCATGAAGGCTGTGAACTTCCAGTACAGAGGAAAGCATTTGCCCTTTGCGGAGCCAGAAAGAACATTCATCTTTCCCAGTGTCAGCAGTGCAAATACATGTGATTTACACATTGTAGTCTAAGCTTCTGAAAAAATGTGGCCCTTGAGGCTTTCTTCTTTAGAAAATACAAAGTTAAACTTCCCACTAATATTTTTAGTTTTTTAATTTTTTTTTTTGTGAGAATCATGTAAAAGCAGTTGGGAAGCATAACTAAAAAATCCCTTGAATGTAGCCCATTTACCACACCCCCAAGCCCAAACTTAACAGAAAATAATACAATGCAAGACTAGGGTTGCCTTATCATGGCATGCTTAAAAAAGTCATCTTGATAATTTGTTAAAGTACAGGGGCTAATTAAGTGCAATTTTAGTTAATGATGCAAAAGTTGTAGGCAAGTTGGATGCAATATTTCATATTTTTGTTAGTTGATGAAACAGGTATATGAATGAGTCTTGATGAGATAGCAGGTCTTCTGATTTGAGTCTTTTTTAGAATGGAATATGTTGCTACTTTACATGCACAACAGATCCAAATGCCTGAGGTTTTGGGTTTATTTTCCCTTGAGGTAACAGTTCCTTGGCAACTCACCATGCCTTTTTTACTTGCCTTGCATGGGAAACAGTAGGACAGTGTAAGTAGTTAGTATAAAGGCTTCCTCTTTAGAGAAAATGTTGTGTGTCACAATCAAGATATACTCATATATATCCTGTATACACACACACACGCATGTATGTGTGTGTTGAGTAATAGTTGATCCATTTATTGTCTGCATGTGGACTGAAAGAAATGGAGAACTCATAGATGCACACTGAAAAAGAAGTGCTGTATTCAGAAAATAACATAGAATAACAATCAGCCTGCTAATATGTGCATTGCACAAGTAAAATATTACCTTAATAAAGGAGCTAAGAACCCACTTGTGTCCTTAGAAATGTAAATATATTCCAGTTTATTATTTTAGCTCTAGCTTATGCCAGAACTACTCATTTAAATTACTGATGTAATATAAATAAATCTTGCACAGCCCAGTGAGTAAAATCACCACGACAACAGTTAAGATCCAGAATCCAAATGAAGGTAACACTGTCTAACCAAAAATCAATGCTCCCTCATTTAATGCTTTATCCATGTATTTCTGCTTGTATTTCAAGCTGCCCGAACTATGGCAAATGGAGCCTTTTAGGCATAACTCTAACAGCTATGATGTACTAGAAATTTAAAAATTGACTTTTGGTTGATGGATGCTGAACTGTCTTCCCACGGTGTTGATACCCTGACAATAGAAAGCAGTGTCTTGGAAAATTTTGATACCTACAGTAATCACTCCAACCCATATACTGCCCACCTCTTCTCAAAAATCCCTACCTCTTCTATCTCTCACTGTGCCATGGAGACCCCTGCCCTGCAGCCTCCATCACATCCCAACTAACCTCAACACTGTTCCCTGTGGTGCTCATGGCAATGCCAGAGGATGCCAACTTTGAATCCTTTTCCCAGTCTGTTTTCCTCCCTGTTGTGTTCATAAAGTAAATAATTTCCTATACTGTATTTTTTTTCAAACCATAGTCTTTTACCTACATTCCTTTCCCTTCACACTCCCTCCACCCCAGCCTGCCTCACTGTATCCTCAGACTCTGGAAGTAGACCTGTTAAATGAGAGAGGCAAACTGGCACAAGCCATATGAAAGAAAGGTAACTGGCAGAATTTAACTAATCTGTGGGCCTTTCTTAGAGAAGACTGAATTAATCTCTGTAGAAGCGGTAAAGGTGTGGGAACCTGAATGGCCCTGTGGCTATTCTCAACAGAAACACAGAAGAAAAACAAGTAAGCTAACAACAACAGAAAAAAAAAAGTGCCATTAAATTATAAATTTTCTCACAGTGCTAACGTATAGTTGATCTGTGGATGCAGTGTGGATTTTATAATTTGTTTTGTAACCAATAACTGAAAACATAAAGTGGGATTCATTGAGCAGATAAGAATGAATCTATCTAGAACATAGGTGCATAGTTTTATACAGCCATCTATGCTACTTCATTCATTAGGAGAGAGAGATGTCGATTCTATGTCTTTTGAACACCTATAAGGTGGGAGAACTTGCTTGATGAAGGATGCAATGGCCACAGGAGTGAGGACAATCAGCTTATTGTGGCTTCCTAACAAACCTGACAAATGTCAAATGAGATGAATCCCATACTTCCTCTGAAGTTCATCATGTTCTTCTTTCCCTTTTATCTCAACAACTCTTTAGAATCATCCAGTCAAATATCATATATTTTCCTGTAACTTACAGACTTATTAATTAAGATATTTCCTATTATCTCCCCATAGAGGAGGTATGGTGTGTTCAAAATCATCATGCCTAATTTATTGAGTATAACTGTCAGGGTTCAGGGACAAGTGGCAGCAGGAAAGACCTGTGTAGGCCATGTGTGGAGGCTACAGCTGGGTCCACCTGTCTCTGAAACCCACATGGGCAACCCATCATCATACTGGCTCTGAAACCTGTGTGGGTAATCTATTGCACACCACTGCAGGGGAGCACCTAGCACCTGTGCTCAGACATTTAAGAAAGAGCAGTAGTTTCTAGGGGCAGGAGGAACAGAGGAGGAATGTAGAAGGGTGCATTGCCTGGGACATGGCTGGAGACACACTCTTGGAATAAGGTGCTCCACAATGAAGGAGTTACAGCTTTGAGACACTTCAGCTGTAGACGACCCATGCCAGGGCAGGGACACCCCTGAGAGACAGTGGCCTGTGAGTGACCTATGCTGGAACAGAGGACAATGAGTAAGAAGTGAAGAGCGATAGACAAAAAGGAGTAAGCAAGGAGTGTCAGAAAGTAATCGTTATCCACCAACACAAATCACATGCAGTGCTATTGTAAAAGTACTGGGACAGTCTCAGTGTAAAAGGTAGTTAAATTGAGAGTCAAGACCAGGAAGACCGGAGGAGTGATATTTGACTGGCGCTGAGCCTAAGAAAGGGGGAGGAAAAGTGTTTCCCTTGGTGTATATTTAAATGTTTATGTTTTCTTTTTCTGAGTCAATTATTAGAAGTTTAAGTTAACTAGCAGTAAATAAAATAAATTTTACACTGGTTCATTTGCAACACTTTTGGTATCCCCTTCTGGTATTTATAAGCCATTGCAAATAATTTCTTCCCTCAAACACTGGCTCTGCCTCTGTTATTACCGTGATGTGATAGGCTGCAGCTATTTCTCACATGCAAAAATGCTCCTCCTTATTTCAAATTAAACATTTTTCAAAAAAATTTCAGATACAATTGTGGTCTTAACTAACACTACTAAATAGAAATGCTAGGTGAGGCTAATTCTCTGATGATTTTGCTAATTGTGTGTCATTGATAAACATGTTGTGTTTCACACACTGAGACAACACAGGCTCAGTCTTTCTCCTGGCAAACTGAGGCTTATTTTTATGAAAAGCCAGACATTTATATATACATACATATATATATGTACAAATTCCCATTATGCAACAAGTACTATCATTTTTATTGTCTGCTTCTCAAAATAATGACAAGCACTTATAACTGGTGTGGTACTTTAAATATAAGATGGTGAGATGTAAATAATTAAATTCAGGACCAAAAATATATAACTCTTTATATATCCAGATACATAAGCTTTATGATAGGAAACTGCAATTTTCCAGTGCAAACACTTATTTTAGGCTTAATCTAATCAGAATGACTGTAAAATAACAGTTTGCAAGTTTTATGTGTACACCCTTATTATTATACACACACAATGATACTTAGGAAAAAAAAAAAGAGTACAATATTGCACATCTACAAGAGGAGACTGAGGTAAGCAATAAAGCTTGTTTTCAGAGACACAGAGTTCCTTTTATTCCATAAGAAACTATTCTAAAATGTTTTTCCATTTTGCATGTCAGCTTAGTTGACCATCAAAATATTACTAGTATTTCTTTAGAAGATCTTTTCAATAGCCAAGGGTGGTTTATGTTGTGTACACAGAAATAAAGTGACTAGACTTTCCTCAAATGGCCATCAAATGAGCAAAGGAAAAACCTTTTTGTAATGGTTGCCATGAACATTTATAATATTTTTTAGTTTGTCATCCACTTCTACCCTTTCCTTTACAGAATTATTATAGAAGAGAATAGACCACAACTTAATCTAATCATGGCAAGAAAAGGATGGAAACAGACCCCACACAATTGCTGTATTTCCTTTGTCTCTTAAGAATGATACTGGCATCAAAACAAAGAAAATTTGAAGAGGAGAAGGAATCTGGCTTTCATTTCTGGAAAGTATAACAATAAGCCAACAATGTGTTTATGGAGACAATCAATAATATATCCATCCCTGCAATGGCTTTGGCAGTCATCCTTTGGTCTCAGTTTCCTATTACACAGTGTCAGATCTCAAGGTACAAACGCTCGCTCCACCTGGTTCAATCTCCTTTCCCCTGTGCCCTCCCAAAGCTTATTGCTTATGGTGAATGAAGTCTCAGCCTTCAGAAAGGTTATGCTGTAAAAGAAGCAATGCATAGTCCAGAGTGGGCTGCTTTGCACCTTTCTTCACACTGCTCCTAGGAATCTGAATGGTTTCCCGAGTTGTCCTCTCATGATTGTACTTGTTTTAGACTTAGCACAGCACTAGCTCACTATATGCCAAGTGAGACCCCATCCCATCCCATCCCATCCCATCCCATCCCATCCCATCCCATCCCATCCCATCCCATC
>WTSP01023171.1:19177-42337 GCA_025331215.1 Actenoides lindsayi | reverse complement strand
ATGGGGGTTATATTTCCCCTTTTCCAGTCAGTGGGGACTTCACCGGACTGCCATGACTTTTGGAATATAATAGATAGTGGTTTAGCAACCTCATCCGCCGGTTCCCTCAGCACCCGTGGGAGTATCCCGTCGGGTCCCATGGACTTGTGCACTTTCAGGTTCTTCAGATGGTCACGAACCTGATCTTCACTTGCAATGGGCAGTTCTTTCATCCAATGCCTGCCATCAACTTTTGTGGCTCTAGGGGTGTGGCTGGAGCCCTTGCCAATGAAGACTGAGAAAAAGAAGTCATTGAGGACCTCAGCCTTCTCAGCATCACTTGCCACCAGTTCTCCAGTCTCTTTTCTGAGGGAGCTCATACCTTCCCTGATCTTTTTCTTTCCATTCATATACCTGTAGAAAATTTTGGCTTTACCCCTAATCTCCCTGGCTAGATTTAATTCTAATTGAACTTTAGCTCAAAATCATTAAAACTGATTAACCTTAAGTGTTTGAGAAACTATTTAAAATGATTCAAAACCATTACTTGTAATTTGGAAAATGCAGAACAAAATGAAGATAAAAGAAACTTTTGAAATGTGGAATATTACTAAATTAGTTTAGACACATAACACCAACACTCATTTTCAGACCACTATATTAAAACAATCAAGCATGTTCAGTTTCGTTGGTCCTATTACTATAGTATATTTTACATGTTCCTCCTGTCGTTTTCAACAAAACCAAACATCTAACTTTCAGTATTTCCTCAAAAGAATGGGAGATAAAATCACTCTTATTTCAGGTACTATTACACAATGCTGTGATAACCAATCTGCAAAAACAGTGTTGTTTTGTTCCAGAGTATTAGGCATTTTCAAACCTACTTGTTTTCATCTTTGTATAATCAACGAAATCAGAAAAAAAAAAAAAAAATCAACTTTTTTTCCTGCTGATCAGAGACACAATAGTTTAAGATTTTGCCTCATGTCATTATAATCATCTCAAGGAGGGACTCTCACACTGACCAATAAGCTACTGATCTCTTACCCCACCAGAGGCCAAAGGTGCAGATCAGCACTTTCGTCCCAATGGAATATCAAGAAGAATTTCAGAGATAAAAGCTCATCCAGCAATATCCTGCTCTACTCTTTCATAAGTAGCTGTTAATCATTCCCTCTCAAACACGTAGGCAATTTCTTTTGAAACACAATAGCACATCATATGAGCTTTCATTGGCCAGACATCTTCTGAGAACCAGATAATCTTTGAAAGTTTCCTGGGCACATGCTTGTGATCTCACCAGCACGAACAGTTGCTTTTCTTGTGAGGGCATCTGGAGACAGACCAATAGTGTTTAGTTGTAGTAATCAAGTAATACTAATACAAAGAACAATTTTAGATTGAGAAAAATAAAATATTCCTGTTTCGTTGATGACATCAAGAACCAAATTTACTTTTAATCCCAAATATGCAATTTGTTCTACATGACAAAACACTGTAGGAGGGAGAAGTGTTGACAGAAGGAATTGTTTTGCTTGGCTAAAACTAATTTTTGTTGAAAATGTTTTGGCCAAGATATTTTTCTATCTTTCTAACACATCTCATTTTCAGAAATATTGTGTGGGGTTTTTTTTCCTGTTTGACACTTCTGAATAAACTTGCTTTTTTTTTCATTCTTACTTGATATCTTATCCTACAATAAAGAAACATTTACAATTCTTACAATTTTTTCAAGGTTTTTTGTTCAGTGTTTATTATTTCTGCTTTTTGGAAGGAATTCCTGCAGAGAAAGATGATGGTGAAAAAAATATTATCATGAACTAAGACTAAATTTTAATTTCTGAAGTTGTAAGTCTTAACTGAAAGAGTTCAACAGCTAAGAGCAACTGAATAGCAGGTTTTTTGCACAGCATGAAAAATCCAGAAAATTTACAGATTTAGAAATGCTCTATTGATAGATAGTTTGCTTGGCTATGTTGTCACAAGGAAGGGTTATCAGTCACAAAACTTCCAGGTGAACTTCTGCAGGTGATTGCTCCTGAGGTGAGGGTGGGGGTCACCAGACTTTAGCCAAAGAAATCCTCAAAATGAAAGAATGGTAAATTTCTGCTATCATACATAAACTTAGGAGTGATGAATGACTAACAAGCCATTCATGTTACTACAGTTTCTGCTTTGCTGTTATTTTCTATATAAGACATGGTTTATTTCTCAAAAGGCACATTAGCTTTGTGAATTATTTCCTGGAACCTTGTTCTGCACAGAATTAGACTGAAACAAATATCTTGACTCTGTGTGTCAGGTGGTTTTTGCACATTGGGCAAAGAACTCAGATTTGGGACAACAGCTAGCTTTCTGTAAACACTTCAAAACCCTTTATAATCAATCTTCCCCACAAATATATGTATATTCTGAATTATTTATACTATTTGTTACTTTTGAACTGCTCCATTATTTTCTCAGAAACAATATTAGCCATTGACTTTATACAAACTGAACAAGAACAAGCAGACACTGTTAACAATTTCTTCATTTTATTTCTGAATTTTTGTTCTCAAGATGTCATTGGAATTTTAAAGAAACAGGCAATTAAAACACGGAAATTGTTCATAGGTAGATCTAGCTATAAATTATATTAATAATTTTTTGTCTCTATATACTTCCTTTAAAATATTGTAAAGAGGAAATGAGTTTTAAGTGATACCTTTTTTTCATGAAAGAAAGATTTCTGTCATCAGGTAGCAAGCACCAACAACACAATTCCTATTAGAAAACTTCAGTCCCCCATGGATTAATAGAAACCATGAAGTTAGCTATGTGGTGGGAAACCAAAGTATGAAGTACTTTCATAACACTCCAAAGCACTGACAAGTTAGTTCAAAACATTATAAATACCTGATTATGTATTCCTTTGGGTCTGTCCTTAATTTTAGAATTAAAATTGTTTCCACTGAAAATAAAATTTCTCCAGTTTTCCTTGGAAGGATTTGGGTTTGTTACTCTGTGCGTAAAAGTTGTATACAGCATGGTATAGAACATGAATTTAATTTTCATTCTAAGTCTGTTTTTCAAGTCACTTTCACGTGTTCCTTCAGATCTCTTATTTTGATAAAAAGTTTTAAATTAGAAAACATATCTACAGTTACTGCATTTTTTTATAAGCTGTACTTGAAATTTACCTTTAAATTCCCTGTTAGTAAGTCTGCATCAAAATACTATCATAGAATTAAATTTACCCAGAAATTCCATCTTATTTTGTCCATTTTAATTTTTAGGCTTTTTGAAGACATGATTTTTAACATTTTTAAATTATTACTAAGTGCAGAGAAATATCTTTGGCCAATTTTATTTACTAATATAGCTAAACAAGTGGCTCAGCTAAGGCTGAGGTATCAACCCAAAAGTATGCATTGCCCCTTGTGAAGTTTAGCCAACAATGTGCATTCCATTGACACCTTGTGAGCAAAATGTTATCCCTCTAATGTGTCTCTGTATTGTCCATTATTTTGTGAAACTTTCTGGATGTCAAGTGCCCATGACAATAAAACAAAATCCTCTTCTGATACCTGTCATAGGTACCATTTGCAGCCTTTAAAAGATAAATGCACAAGTGTGCATAAAATAATGCTAATGCATAAATATGGCAGTGATCAGAGTAGCTGACAGAGTATCCATTTACAAAACTCAGAGTGAATTGGCTTAGATTACTTAATTTTTTCTTTCTATTTTCTGATTACTTTATGGTTGGAAAATGGCAATGATAAATAATAACTACCTCTTGTTCTCTATTTCTCCCCTGTTCTCTTTGTGCATAATCAGAGTATAGCACTTTTAATAAATCAAGACACAATCAGAGATTTTTTTTCTTTTTTTTTTTTTTTTTGGTACTTTTTCTAGTCTGCAGAGAAAGCAGATGGCTAACAGTTATGGTCCTGTGGTCTGCTTTTGGTTATTCATTGGTGCAGGAGAGAAAAAGGAGAAGAAAAGTACTAGCAGCTAGGATCCCTGAAGCGAAAAGCGCTTCCAGGAGGGTGAGTCACAATACCTGAGGGAGGCAAGCAGAGTGCTCATCATCTCTGTCATTTATTACCTGAGAGAGTCTGATGGCAGATGGAGTGAGAGAACATAGCTCTCCTGTAGGGCTAGGTAAGGAAGCAAGATCATTGATTGCTATGTACAAAAGCACAGTAAAGACAGTGGAAAAACTGCCTGGAATCAAAATAAGGAAGTGCATAAAACAACAACAACAATAGCAACAGTAAGACCAATAACAATAATAAACAATGAGCCAGCACAGACTTGTGCAACTTCAACATTTCTGCTCTTTTGTCTTACAGTAAGATGATGTGCCAGTTCTAACTTTACAAACAAAACACTTATGAAATATATTTTGTGGTTTTAAATGTCTATGAATACAGCACCAGCTCCCCTACCACAATTTTAACATTGCCATCCCCTTAGATTCCAGGGTGTTAAAGGAAAACAGGTGTTCAACAATCTGTGGCATATGGAGTTTCTACTCTGTCTATAATTTATTTCTGTTCCCTTCTCTGTAAACTGCATGGTAATATACATTACCTGGTTTCCCTTTGAGTAAACATGGAATAGTTACAAAAGATGTTCCTGTTCCTTTTCCTTTCCTCCTTTCCTTCTTTCCTTCTTTCCTCCTTTTCTCCTTTTCTCCTTTCCTCCTTTCCCCTTCTTTTCATTTTCCTTCTTTTCCTTTTTTCCTTTTCCTCTTTTCCTTTTCCTTTTCCTTTTCCTTTTCCTTTTCCTTTTCCTCTTTTCCTTTTCCTTTTTGAAACTCTTGCAATGTTATAGTTGTGTTGAATGGAAATAAGTAATGCCACAACCAAAGCAAAATCAGAAGACAAGATGCCTCTATGGAAGCCATGAGATTTCAGAAGGGATAACATTTTCCTTTAGGATCAGGAAATATGGAGTAACACATACTGGAGTAAAACAAGTTTTCTCCCTTGACTGTTCAGGGCTAGTCATCCCAAAAATTTTTAACCAGCATTAACATTTGGTGTGTGAATATACTCTTACAGCTTCTTCTTTATCTTGAGAGAAAAGAGGTATGCATATAAGGGAAAGTGAATATTTTGGGAAACCCACTGGAACACCCAGAACATGGAGAACACTCATGAATGTATTGAGAATGATATTTCATCCCCTGGTGATATTTTTTCCCCAATAACAGAGTAAATTTGTACAAGGAAAGGAAATATGAAATTTCATTTCTATAGTTAAACCATGCAGAATATTTTAGTGGGGGTAAAATACATTGCAATTCAAGAGGAATGCTGCCATTTCACTTTGTGTCAGTGCTAAGCAAACCTATGTAAGAATTTAAATGTTGCACGTTTCTACAGACTATGAAATGAGTCTGCAGAACTTTGAATGGGACTAATTAAGGATGCAACCAGTATTCCACATGTTGACCTGGTTTTCAGCACCTCTGTCACTGTTTAAAGAGTAAACACAGCCTATTCTGTCTGGTCTGCAAATTCTTTTACCAAGTTTAAAACTACAAAAGATGAATATTTTGAAAGTTCAAAAGAAAATCAGCCAAGCCGCTTTCATCTTGTAGGGTAATGAAAATATAACATGTTTCTGCTTTAATTTACACATTCATTATGTTAATTCTTTGAAGTTATTTTGGGAGGAAAGTGTTGGCAACCAGAACATACTCAGTTTCATGTGTACATGCAAACGTGTTTGTGCATATTTGTTCAGGAAAAAAAAAGTTGTATATGGTTTAAAATAAACTTGTCCTCATGTAGCAAACTGTTCTTTTTTCTCATAACTTTGTAGATTTACTATTGAATTGAAATGAGATTGGTGATTCTGGACAACTGAATTTTCTCACTACAGAAGTCTCCCCAAAGTATCTCACTGTAATATATATATTCACTATAGCTGACATCAAGGATAATATATTCCAATTTTAGGTTGTATGCCCCTTTCCTCTTTTGCATTGTTGCTGATGCCATATTGGTGGAATAATGGGCTAAATCAACAATAATAAATTATTCATGCTTGTGTTTATTCTCTGGTGTTGGAGCCTGCATTATTAAACTCTCTTACACCCCACTACTGGAAACTACCTGACGTTAATAGTTCCTTTGTAATATTAACCCCTCAAAGCATGCCAAGGCACCATCTGGGGAGTGGTAGTTGTCCCTGACCAAACTGTGCTAAGAATGTGGCAGCAATTTAATAACACAGTTGGCTGTCTTCCAGTGCCTTGGGATGGTCCCTGACCTGGTTAAATAAACCAGTATAGACGTAACCTGAATGTAAACCTCCTCCCAGGGGTTCATCTGGCTGCAGTATAAGGCCTGGTTCTGATATAGCACAGCTATGCAACCTTGGCTTAGTTTTCTGAGAAATCAGCTAAGCTGTGGGAAAGAGCCATGAGAAAGTGCATAAACCACAGCTATTCAAGGTAAGAAAGGTAAAATTTCAGACACAGAGAAGACTTTTGAGACTGGGTAGTTAGCAGCTGAAGGATTTAGGACGGAAAACACTGACATAAAAAGGTATAAAATCCTAAGGGAAAAAACAGAATTGGAAAATAGCTGTTCAGCAGAAGTAAAAGGAGCAGTGTAGCTCAAAAAGTAAGAGCAGCCAACTCACCTACTTGATGAGTGTCTCACCAGCAAAGATTTATTAGGTGTCCTACATAGATGGTAAGCATATTCATGATCTTTAAGGTCTCTTTCAACCCAAACTGTTCTATGATTCTGTGATAAAATAAATTAATAAATAAATATGGATTTCATCACAGGACTGTCATCTTTTGATCTGCCTGCCATAGTTGTGAAGAATAATAAAAAAAAAATTAAAAAATAAAATAAAATAAAATAAAATAAAAAGACATTTAAATGGAAAACATAGTTATATTTTACCTTAAAAAAAAGTTCAACATGCATAGCTTGTTACTATTTTCCAGTCATTGCTACTTGCTTCAGTTAGCTTTCAGTGTGTATATTCTCTTGCCAGCGTTTTTTTTTTATTCATTTAAGCTGGGAAATAGGAAAGTACAGTGTAAACATACTCAAGGACTCAGTCACCATAGTCATTCATATCCCAGTAGAGCTAGGTATGCCCAGATTTCCAAACTTTCTGTTTCTTCAGTCAGGAACCATGTTAGACTGGGCAAGATTGTACAAAGTTCTTTAGGTTTTTTTACAACTGGAATATGCTAACTCTAGCTGCTTTTGCAGTGACTTGTTTTGCTTCTGCTTTTCATTCATAAGCAGTTCTTCTCATTCCTCTGTTTCCCACTTCCAATCAGACAGCTGCTAGTTCATTCTTTCCAGTATTCATCTCTCACTTCAAAAAACTGTTGAAAAATTACTCAAGTTGTGTAAAAACAAAGCATCTGTGGAGCTTTAAATTAATGTTAGAAGACCTCTGAAAATTAGCTGTAATATGCCTTCCTATGGCCTTGAGAATGACATTGAGAATAAAGACTTTACAAAGAAAGGTTGTTTAAAAATTTCTTTACTTGCACCATCTGTCTTCTTTTTCAGTTTCAGTCCGCACTACTCTTTGCCCTCCCCTTCCCATATGGGCTGCCTCCATCATCAAAGCTTGTCATTTGAACTACGTCAACAGTTTGTTCATCAGCATTAGGTGAAGAACGACAATTGAATACCAATTACTGCGCAACAGTGTACTAAAATATTTGGCAGCTCTTTCTATGGTAATGACAGTAATGGCAATAGTTTGATACATGCTTGTAATTCCTCTGTTTAAACACAGACCGAGGCAGAAACAGACCTTGGGTTACAAATTCATCACGACACTTTGTTAGCTCAGAGCTTTGTTCTTTGACCTAGCAACACATACCCTGAACAATGTATTGTATTCCCTTTCTAAAGCTTTTTTATGAAGTTCAGAAAGATACAGCAAGGTAGAAGTACCTAAAAGAATTTAAAGAAATGGTCTAGATACTGAGGAAGATTTTGCTATAGCATAAATTTTACAGCATAAAACTTTTTATTTATTTATACTTACTTAGAATTCCTAATAATATGCATGTCAAAAGAACCAGGAGCAGATGGGAAGAGCATCCAAGGACCTCTGGGGTCTATACAGTCAGACAGTAGGAGTAAGATTCCTAGATAAATAAATTAATACTTTATTGCCATGTTTTATATAACCACTACTTCATAGTTACTTTACCACATTACTAACCAGATCTGTTTGAATATGTGTTCATGTGAGACTTGAATACATTCTTCACAAACAGTGACTCTTCTATATGAACAGATTTCACTTTCTAAGAAAAAATCAAAATTGTTGTTTCTTAATAAATAAACAGAGACATAACTAAATAAGTAATAAAAATACAGCATTATGCGCAAAGACTTGTGATCTTTGATAAAAATAAACCAGGTTTCTAGAACTGAGAATTGTATCATGAAGATTTAACCATTTAGGTAATTTATTTTTGATCATTGAAGTACTCTTCATTAGTCATTAGTCATTGTTTCTTTTAACTCTTTCATTTTACATTGCGTCTTCTCTTGTACATGATTCAAACTAAATTATAGTAGTTCAATTCATAGATTCAATGAATTAAAGAAAAAAGAATCTTTCAGAGAATATTGAGATTTTCCTATTAATTACTTTTACTGAACTCAAGTTGTTCATTAAAATGCTCCTGTGGTGTTTGATTTGCAAACAATTACTGCCACAGATAGTATTTATTGAGGTATTGAAGAAAACAAATATTAAGTCCCCAGTAATGTTTTTGAAACTGGAGTTCTTGTAGACAGCAAAATCTCAGATATGACCTCTTATCATGTTTGGGAAAAAGATGGTGATGTGGAAAGGTTTGAGCCAGAACCATGTGGTATCTGCTCATTTCTTCTCTATGGAGTTTATGAATGGCCTGTTCTGTTCTGGAACTGTTATACCAAAGATGAGTAGTAAATAAATTTATTACTGCAGCAGTATTAACAGATTCATCCCTGAGACTTCATTATCATAATGTTCTGAACAATCCTAATGTACAAGCCACTGGAATATGTCTGGCTTGATCATTAGAAGTTAGACAAGATTGGTCCTAAAGCTCAGATCATCGTATGTATTGAGCACTACTAGGATACTTCAGAATTTTTCAAAATCATAATTTAGTCACTGGTGAAATCAGCCATAACCATTGTTTTTTGGGTACCTGATTTGCTACTCACTGACTGATGTGGTGTGAAAACTTCATGACATGCTTTGGATCTAATTCAATGCTAAAGCCATCAATAACTATAACACGTTTCTCATGAGGCAAGGATTCTTTAGCTTTGCTTCTTTTCACTATGTGGTAAAAATAGGTGTAAAGCAAGGCATGTATCTATCCTGATATGGGACATTCCTGTTCCTGTGTCCTCCCTTAGGTCTCCTATACCTTACTGCACCTCAGAATGCAATAAATACTTTTTATTTTCAACCTTTACATCATACAAAGTGGTAAAGTTGCTGAGAATGTTTACTAACTAACATGATATGTATAAACATTTATTATATAATGTCTATTCCCATATTACAGAATACAGAGCCTTTTTAACTATCATAAATGTCAGGGTAGACATAGAGTCACATGTTTTAAGACTGAGTTACACTCTAACAGGTAGTGTGACATTAAATTTTACCACCAATTTTTAGTAATATCTTGATGTTTCTTTTTAAGAACAAACATTTTACATTTCAGGGTAACCAATTATGAAAATATAAATGTACAATAATGTATTTTCAAAGACTTCTTTCAGAACAACATACGAAAATGCGGATCTGAGCAGTAAGTCAAGAGGGTAAATTTATCTCCAAAAACTTCAATATTTTTTAATGAGAGGTATCTGAATGAGATGACTAACATTCTGACACTGTCCTTAAACTGATACTGAGAAAAGTATGATTCCTTTCTTTGTCTTTTCCCTGTACTTTCACATACAATTTGGCTAATAAACATTTTCCTTCATTTCAGAACAGACACAAAGATCATTATGGCCACATTTTTGCTGTTCCTGAAGCGACATGCAGAAGCTTGTGTGTTGTACCGCCACTCTTCCCGATCCACAAATTTTAGTTCTGACTTACATCACAGGATGAGACATTCTTACCTCTGCACATTTAGAACATATTTGCTTTATGTCTTATAGTATGCTATATAGTATATATAGTATAGTTGAATATATATAGTACAGTATATAGTATACAGTATTTTTTATGATGAGGAGAAAAAAAAAATTTCTTTCCTATCAATAGATAAAATGTAATTACATAAGGATAGGCAAAGCTTGTATAAATATAATGGTATAGAAAATTTATTATTAGAGTTGGTTTTCCATCAATCATGTGTGAGAAAATATCCTATTAAATGTTCAGGTTTTAAACATTGTAAGGAAAGTAGTTAAAAGAAATAAAAACAATTTGGAGTTGTTACTTCTTCCAGCTTAACCTCTGCAGATGCAGAACTGCAACTTTTCTGGTAGATGAGACCTCACTGAGCTTTGTGACATGATGTTATAATTTTCTGTGTAATAATGCCTCCATTGATGCAATATTGGTCCACATTTGCCTTTCTTACAGACAGGTTACAATTGCGCCTTTCAGTTACAAAAACTTACTAATTGCTTACTATTTTGAGGTTTTTCTCAGTTGTTACCAACTACTAATGTTCCTTAGTACAGAAATATTACATCTTTGGAAAATTTCTGGTAGATTAGTTCAGTGGCTTTGCAGAGATGTGTTGACCTTTGAAGTGACAAGACCTGTAGATCCAGCTTCTACCTTATTGAAATCTTTCTTAAATATTTGTTAAGTTAAATATTATGCCCTGAAGATTCATTTTATTTATTGTACTAAGTACTGAAACTGTCCAAGAACCATCTGTGTAAGAAGATGACACTCCAAGCTGTTAATTTAATTTTCATTATTATTCCCCAAATACATCTTCTTAGGTTTTATAATACTTAATTTAATACTAAAGCTTTTTTATTGTCATCCAGCCCTTCCTGTGTGACATCCCATTTCTCCTATGAATGAATGATTCTTTTAAAATTCTGCTTGGAACCTTCTGTCATGGATGCATGTAAAGAGTCTTTGTCAAAGGTATTAGCAAAAAGTGATTTTAACGTGAAATTGTAAAAATGCAACTTAACAAAGTTCTGTGACAAGATACACTCTATTACATAGAAGAAACATACAAAGGAAAACCAAGTTACAAACAAGCTAGAGTGATTCATGCAGAGTCAGGAGGAGAAAAGAGTAGGGAGACCATCCCATTGAGTTACTTCACCAATTTGCTGGGGAATAAGTGATTATAGATCTTACACAAATTTTATGTAACAAGAAGTTAATATTTATTAACACTGTTATGGTAAAAAAATTAAAAACTTAGGTTATATGATTTTTAACAATACTTAATCATCAGCCAATTATCAGAGTGATTTAATATAATTTTTCTATAATCAACACTTCAAAATTTCCTCAGCTGAATCACAAAAATACACATGCACATACAGATACAGCTTAAATCAAATCAAATTGCGCACACAGAAACACACACAGACAGATGTAGCGGTTAACCTATGATGAAGTTTTTTCTCTCTTTGCCAATTATAGTAAATTATTGGTACCAAATATCTTTGAAAGCTTGTGAAATATAATTAAAGTGGATCACTCGCTATTCTCCTTTGGCAACATTTGTCAGCAGACAACCTTTGACCCCTTCTTCTTCATTGGAAGTCCTTGTGAAATCTACTCTTGGAAATTCTTGCAAAATCTACCATCAGAAAACCTCGCAAAATCTACCATCAGAAAACCTCACAAAATCTACGCTGAGAGGCATCCCAGCTCAGAGGGAGATTCTGGGTTAAAACCTGCTGCAATATCAGAGAGCTTTCCCTTAGAATCGCTATTTATAGCACTGTGAGATGATTGACTTTGGTCAGTATATTTCCATTCTGGCTACAGTTCTTGTCAGGTGATTCTGGCACCAGTATCAAATGTCCTAACTCACAGCATTTGTAGCCAAAACAAAAACACAAAGCCGGTTGGTTCTAATATCACCCTGTGGCCCAGAGAGTCTGCACCAATACACCTTCTGATGGTATTTCTGTTTTTCTGTCCATATTAGAATACTTTAATAGTATTTATCATTGTCTGCAACAGTACAGATATTATTTGTTTTAATCACAAGACCATCTGTAACTTCAGAGAGGAAAAAGAAAGGTCATTGACCTTTGACCTTTAAAATACAAGTATCTTCCTCTGTTTTCATTGATGTGAAAATAAAAGCAGGGCCTTTTGGAGTGGTGGTAAGTGTTTTGAGTGTCCATTATTTGCAATTTGATCTGTCACACTTGCACAACATTGAATCTTTTTCACTTTGTTAGGTACTTTTTAATAGAATTTAGATGAATTATACGGTTTGATCCACAACTAAGTTCCACTAAGTGTTATTTGCAGACATCAGCACTGAGACTTCTGATTATATTTGGTGGAACTAAGGAGAGAATAAATGTTTTTGATCTGTGATATGTGCCCTGATTGGTTATTGTTACACGACACTGAAAAGTCAGTAATGAGAAGCTGTTCAGCTTGTGCAATTGTTTTGTGGCATAATTTTAATTAATAAATACTGCCTTGTGGGCATTCACATTAAATCTCAACAGATGACTGAATACAAATTTTTATTTGTTATGGATGAGGATGGAGACTCCAATGCAAGGTAGAAAGTACATTTGAAGAATTCAATTATTTGTGTTTAAGGCATTTAGAATTTTTTTTTAAGTTACTGCCATTGAAGTGACATGCTCAAATTTTCTAAATGCTGATTTTGCTAAAGAAGTAGCTATGTACCATCAGTAGTCACACACTATTTTAATTTAGAAGTGCTATTCTATTCCTGAATTACAACATCTAGCTTCTTTCCATTAATCAATACAATCCTCCAGGAGAGACAACACGTAGTAAGTTAAAGTACTTGCATGAAAGTTATTTTCCGTCCCCATATAAAGAACCTAAAATACAAGGAATCTTCCACTGACCCAAAGTAATCCCAAAAGGTATCTCCTATAGATGTTAAAAGAGATGAAAAGTCATCATGTAATCTAAGTTTTGCATTCGATTTTGTTTTCCTTTTCCTTTTTGCTCCTACTCTATAATTTTCTTCTAGCACCTGTTTGTGCAAGACCCTTCATTCACTCTAATACTGACATGGAAGCTCTGTAAGGTTTCTCCTTGTATGTCCTTATGAAGATATGATTATTTGACCTTTTGCAAAGATTCTCAGAATCAAAAAATAGCGTAGCACAGACTGCTGAGGGACCTCAGAGGTATACAAATTCAGTAGCCCAGTTTCTTAATGTACAAAATGATTGATTCTTATGAGCAAGTTTTTAATTTGGAATAGAAATTAAGTTGATGGTTCTCTGAGACAGAAACATATCAGTCCTATCTGGAACTTTGGACAGGTAAATTACATTACTGCAAGTGCTCTTGAACCTATAAATATGAAATAGTAATTTTTCAGCAGTATAAATAATAGCATATACTTGATGTCTTTTTTTTAGATAAAATCAGTAACAGTAATAATAAAAATAATAATGATAACATTTTTAAGACTTGTGCTTCTGTCAGGGAATGTTTTTAGGCAAGAGTAGATGTCTGTATAGTGCAGTGGTCCTCAAATCTTTTCTTTATATCTGAAAGGAAGTGATTTGTTGCGTCAGATTACAGAGCTTATTTCGCTTTGCCCTTTTGTTATGGTGAGAAATCGTGCCATTAAAATACTTATATTTAGAGTTAACAGTTGCACACTGACTAAACAAGTACCATCAATAAATTTCACTTAGATGCTTTTTATGATAATACACTGTAATTGGATTGAGCAGTAAATCCAAACACAGCTCTGAGGCATTGATTTTCCAAACAGTTCTGTCAAAATTATGCAGTAAGAAATGAAGCAGCAGTCTGATGAGGCATATAATAAAAAGATTTTAAAATATGATTATGAACAGAAGATATCAATAAGTTGATAGCTTTTTTATTAAAACAATCCTAGTGGGGTTATCTAAGGATTGAATATTATTTTCTATTTTGACCTTTTGTAAATATACATTGTCAGACAGAGACGGTGTATTTCATTTTTTGATACTGACAGGCAAAATGCTTGTCAGTGATGCCAGAGGTTTTGAATTATGGTTTCAATAGAAAGCAATTAAAAACCAAGGAAAAAAACCCCACAAACAAACAGAAAAAAAACCACAATCAAAAATAATCCTCAAAACACCAAAACACTTCGTACTTTCTTCCATTGGGATTTAGAATATAATTCTTGCAAATGGATGAGTCAGTTTTGGAATACCATTTCAAAATGGTTTATCCATATGCTACACATAACACATGGTTTATTGGTGTTATGAAATGATTTTTAGCCTCTGTGTATGTATGTCACTAGCATGGCCTGCACATAAGATACATACTACCTAAGTATAGCTTTTTGTTCTCATGCTATTCAGGGTTATCAAATCTTACATCTATATAGAAAGTCCTCATCTCAGAATGAAAGGCAAAAAAAAAAAAAAAAAAGTTTCTTATGAATATAATTACCTCTCTTTCTGGTGAGGAAAGAAGTATTTTCCAGCTTAAAACTTGAGTCTACTGTAATTCTCCTATAGTCAATTCAGTCTTTCTGAGGAAGAAATGAGGTGACTATTTGCTGAAGGGCACATGAATGGTAAAATTAAGTTTGTGACAAACAGTACAGTAAGATCTTCATACAAATGAGCATGAAGGAGTGACTAATTTAGAAATCAGGGTACAGTGGCACTGTCTGTATGGGCTATGTCATGCTCAGACCTTTTAAAAATCAATATGCATTGATTTGCTGTAGAATAAGTTATTCATTGTCCACAAGGTAAAAAATACAAGTTTTGTTTCTACCTCTAATTTGACCTTGCCTGAAAGACTACCTGAATCCTTTCCTAAATTTTTTTTCAACTAGCAATGGACTTGTATGTATTTTAATATGTACACAATGTTTTTCAACTATTTTCAAAAATAAAGATAAATGTCATTAATTATCTTATTTTTCCCTAAATTGCATAAAACCCCTGTCATTTTCTGTAAGAAAAACAAGAAAGTATCACTGCAGATCAATCTCTACTCAATCTTCTATTACCTTCTTATTATTTTAAGAAGATACTTGTTTCAGCCTTAGGATGACAGTCTGAATGGATTTTAAGTTAAAATGTTACTAAACCTAATTTCTGAATGATATTAATAATGATTATACTAAGCATAAGACTAATTCAAGTTATAGAAATAAAAAATTTAAGCTTTGTAGTAGATTTATTCTTTCTTCTCTACTAATATTTTGTATGAACCTATGCTAAATTAATTCAGATTAATATATCTAAAATTATATAAAATCAGCAAAAATGAAATACATGTCATACAGAATTTTGTCAAAGACCACATTGTTATGCTTAAACCTCTGGATAAGAGGTTTGTTACAATGCATTGTGAAAAATAAAAAGGGTGATAATTTTATAACTGAATCATGATTTTTACACAAAATTAAATGTGGATCCACTTTCAATTAAAAAGACTGGTTCTGTAGTGAATTTTGAATTGACATTGAAACTTTAAAGTTTTTAACAAATGTCTAAAGTTGAGTTTTGTAACTTGAAGCTTTCCATAATTAAATCAACAAGAATAAAGGCTAGAAGAATATCAGAAATATGCATAGACAATGATGTCTGTAGTTTTATGTAATTCTCTGTTATTTGCTAACAAAAACATTAATCCTGTTAGAAAAAAAAAATATGGGAAAACATAAGTTTTCTGAAGGAGAAAAATACAGGACATGCCTGGGCAGTAAATTTCTTTTTAATACTGTTAATGATTTTTTTAATTATTATTTTAATGACAATTAGAAAAATTCCCTTTAAAAAAGAAACAAAAAAAAACCCGAAACCAAACCAACCTATGAGAAAGAGAGATGTAATATCTGTTAAATGTTTGCATATAGAGGCTGAGTTCCATTTGGAGTGCCAGAAACATGTAAACTAGTACTAAAGAGTGTTATTACAGCCCAAAAAGGAGTTGTGGTAGGAAGAAGATTGCTTAAAGTTCACAGGGGGAGGTTACAAGTAGGTGATGTACACAAGTGGTCACAACTCAGTCTGATGGTTAATTCTGATGTCTTGAAGAGAATTAGGGCACAGCTTCAAAGTATGAGATTAGATGAAGACAGTGATAATGACACATAGAAGTGGAAAACTGAAGATCCAATGTCTTAATGAGTTTCAAATTTAGGGTTACTTTACACACTAGAAAAAAAGTAGGGATTATTTTATACCGTCCGGTGAAATAGTTTTTTAAATAACTCTGTTAAAATACTCCAACAATTCTCAGAGAACTGAATTCTTCTAAATAAATTAAGTTGAAGAGAAGAGAAATATTAGTTTTTAAAATCTCAGTCTATAAGTGGATTTTACCCAGACATCAGAAGGTAAGTTGAGGATAGGAGGGGATTTTCTGTGAAACATCTATCTGTAATTATACTGAAACTTCAACGACAGCGTTCTAGCTGTCTATCTGAATCTTCTATCAACAGCTTAAAAAAAAAAAAAAAAAAAGTGTGTTCAAAGCACTATATATAAACATTCTGCAAGACAAAATTTCACAATTGTGCAAGGATACTAGACAAATATCAGGAGCACATTCAGCTTCCTAAACAGAGGAAGCATAGAGTTCCTTTGTTATGTTATCCAAAATACATCTGAAGCTCAGTTTCCTAGAGGTGAAGTTCATCTGTTTTTTAATATACCCTAGAAAGCCTATGAAGCAGAAGCTGACACTACTCAGTCAATTTGGTTAAAGGTTGCTTGGCAGGATGCATACAGTCAATCATATGTTCAAATTCTTTTTTCATGAAGTGTCAGCAGTGAGAGAGAGCATCAGTTATATGAAACCATAAATTAACACAAAAGAGCTGTTAGGATCATGTTTGGCAGAGCTGATGCCTATATTTGAGAATCTGCATTGTCCTGTTGGCCACACGAGTAATCTGCATTAGCCTAGAGTGAGAGCCATGTTTTAGTTGCAGCTGGTTAAATACAGGTTTTAACAGAAGATTACTTTGTCCTGGTTTTTTTTTTCAGGAGGTCATTCTATTAATAAGTCATGTTCTATACGAACTAAACACTTTTTTGGATACAGAGACAAGACGAACAGGCTACAGTAAAGGAAGGCTTATAATCTCTATGTATTTAATAAAATAAAAACAACAGAATTTATATTCTATTTTGAAGAATTACTTCAATTTTAAACTAAAATCATGGTACTAATCCAACACAAAGTGAATTCAGTTTAAGATGGTTGAGTAAACTTTTTTTTTTTAAATTGTTTCCAAAAGCAACTTTATAACTGGTTTTCTATGGATGATTTCATTTAGATAGGCAGCTGCTGCTGATTGAGATTTGTTCTAAGATTCAGGAAATCTTTCAGTTTGTACATTTCAAATCCACTAGCAGCACAATTGTTTCCACACTGCAGAGAGAACATAAACATCTCTAAATCACCCTTCCTTCCATCTTTCTCACTCTGTCTACAATTAGCTTTCTCTTTCATCTGTAACTCTTCAGTTATGGTTGTCTCCTTTATATACATTAACAGATTTATCTTTACCATGATTAGTCATTTTAATTAAAATTATTGAAAATTTGATTCAGGGCCTGAGAACTGCCACATCAGGCAAGGCAGGCAGTCTCCGTCATTCCTCAGTAGGCAAAAACTGCTTAAATCTAAAGAGATATATGTTACATAGGGCTACTAAGTTTTATAGGAGTTATATATTTTTACCAGTGATCATATGATGGATTTAAAATAACATGAAATGTGAAAACTTTTTTTTTTTTTTTTCCAATGAAAATATCTCCCCACAAGAGGGAAATCAGTGGAAATAGGAAGGTGTGGTTATTTGTGTTGTTGGTTTGGTTTGGTTTTTTTTTTTTTTTCCCCTATGTATTACTATGGTCTGGTTTATTCTAGGTCTTAATTTCTAGAAATTCAACAGTTTGGTATATGAAAAGATTAGCTTCTCAAGACCACTCTTCATTTCATTGAAGAAGTACATTTCCTAATTTTACTCAGTACCTTTACAGAGAGACACATCTGAGTACTGAAAGACTCAATAATCCATGGGAGAAAAGCATACCAAAGCGAAATTCAGACAAATTTGCATAGGAGTAAACTGTTAATTGAGTTGCTAATTTAGCTTTCAGTCAAGTTGTGGACAATTTTATATCTCTTGACACCTTTAATTTGAAAATGAACGCCATTTTTTGGAAGTGATTTAGTTATGCATAAGTCAGCGAGTTTAATACAGGACTAAAGGCATCCAATTCCACAATTCAAGTTAATCAGCAAGTCAAATAAGATAACCTAATTGTGTCTTCTAGAATTAAAAACTCGTAGACTATAAAAATCTATTTATCATCCCATTAAATCAAATGGTCAGTTCTTCTGCTGAAGTGTTAGCTGCTTCTTCAAAAATATAAAGTCACCAATTTTTGCTCTGTGGCTCTGTGGTATATGGACAAATTTGGTGTAGCTGACAAAATAATGTGCACAGTACAATACCTGATTTACAAGAATTTCTCATAACATACGGCAAAGTACTAGCTGACAATGGTGAGGAGGGCTGTTGTTTAATAAAATAGTAAACCAATGGCTATAAATATTGTGATAATAGATTCTCTAGAAGCGTGGTAAACAAGTCAGAATGTACAGAGAGAAAGATAAAGACAGAAAGAAAAATGAGATGGATTACCTGAACAATGAATCTTAAAAATAAGCTTTCCTGTAATTGGGAGAAAACTTAAGTATTCCATCTTGACCATCAGGCTATCTCATCCAGCTTTTCATTATTCAGACAAAGTATTGTCACCAAAATGAATTCATCAATGTAACAGAGATAAATGATCCAACATGGAACAGACAGAACTATCTTCCTGTTCTTATGAAGAAAATCGTCTCTTTGTACTTTTATATCAATGACAAAGAAGTCTGGACTTTATAAGCATCTCTTTCCATTTAGTCTGCCTTAAATATTAATGATGCAATGATTTAACCTCTCTATACTAGGTTGAAGAAAGAGTAGGACTGTCTCAAGAATAAAATAATCAAATTACTTTAAAGATATGGTTAGTTCTCACCACCTTTAAAGAATCAATAATGTTAAATAAAAAGGATGTGGATTGAAAAAAAACCTGATATACACTGAGATTGCATCTAGTCTGTCTAATTGTTTTAACACAAATTGCATTATATTATGACAGTCCTCAAAGTGTGGTCTATATACAATCTAAATTTTAATCAGAAACACTAGCACTGCTAGGAGTCCTATAAACTTTGAAGGGAATAATTGTTTACAAAAGTAATAAAAAACCCAACAAACATAAACTAACAGTAAAAGAAAGATATATTGGGCCAGTATTACCAGCTTGTATATAACTTTGGTGGAAAAGAAAACTTTAATTACTAAACTGAAATAGTATTTGACATAAATATTTTTAATAATTAACTATCAGATCCCAAAATATCAGAGTTAAACAGTTACCTAAAGTCTTTTCTACATTGTGCCTCTTCCTGTTGCCTTTGAAATTGAAACTGCATTTGCAAGAGAAAACCGAATCATATTAACATTTTCAATGAAGCAGTCATAGTTTCAAATGACAAATGGTAAAGACAATTCCATGATCACTTCACAAGCCTGAATCAGAAGTACTGACAGACAAATCTGCTGAGTTACTCATCTCTGAGACTCTGCATAAGGAATTAATTTGGTTTACATTCAATAGACTTAAGTATAAATGGCAGACTCAATATACATACACCACGAGAGCAGAGACAAGCCCCTTATCTCACACTACACACTCACCTCTTGCACTGTCCTTAGATATTAACTGAGGACAAGTTGCAAACAGATATACAAATAAATAGAAAATTAATGAGCCCGCTGAAACCAGATCACAGAATTGTTGTGGTTGGAAAAGACCCTTCCGATCATGACATGCAACCATTACCTTAACTCTACCAGGGCCCCTACTACACCAGATCCTTGAGTACCACATCTAGATGGCTTTTAAATATATCCAGGGATGGTGATTCAACCACTTCCCTAGGCAGCCTGTTCCAGTCTTTGATAATCCTTTCAGTACAGAAGTTTTTCCTAACATCTAATCTAAACCTCCTCTGGTGTAACTTGATGCCATTTCCTCTTGTCCTATCACTTGTGACTTGTGAGAAGAGACCAAGACGCACCTTTGTACAACCTCCTTTCATGTAATTGTGGAGAGCAAGAAGGTCTCCCCTCAACCTCCTTTTCTTCAGACTGAACAACCCCAGCTCCCTCGGCCACTCCTCATATGACATTCTCAAGACCCTTCACCAGCTCCCTTGCCCTTCTCTGGGCCCACTCCAGCAACTCAATGTCTTTCTTATACTGCAGCACCCAAAACTGAACACAGTACTCAAACTGCAGCCTCACCAGTGCTGAGTACAGGGGGATGATCACAGTCCTGCTGGCCATGCCATTCCTGACTCAGGCCAAGATGTCATTGGCCGCCTTGGCCACCTGGGCACACTGCCAGCTCATATTCAACTGGCTGTCAATCAACACCCCCAGGTCCCTTTCTGTCAAGCAGCTTTCCAGCCACTCAGCCCCAAGCATGTAGCATTGCCTGGGGTTGTTGTGACCCAAGTGCAGACCTTGGCCTTGTTGCAGCCCATATGATTGACCTCAGCTCATTGATCCGGCCTGTCCAGGGCCCTCTGAAGAGCCCCGTTACCCTCAAGCAGGCCAACACTCTCACCTAACTAGGTGTCACCTGCAGTGCATTATATCTCCTCACCGAGACTGATAAAGATATTAAACAGGAGTGGCCCCAGCACTGAGTCCTGACCACTTGTGACTGGTCACCAACTGGATTTAACTCCATTCACCACCACCCTCTGAGCCTGGACATCCATCCAGTGTTTGATACAGCAGAGTGTATGCCCATCCAGGCCTAGGGCAGCCAGTGTTTTCATGAAAATGCTGTGGGGAACAGTATAAAGACTTTACTGAAGTCCAGGTAAACAACATTCACAGCCTTTCCCTCATCGACCAAGCAGATCACCTTGTCATAGAAGGAGATGTGGCTCGTTAAGAAGGACCTGCCCTTCATGAACCTGTCCTGACTGGGCCTGATCACCTGGTTGTCCTGTAAATGGTATGTTACGGCACTCAAGATGATTTGTTCCATGACCTTCCCTGACAATTCTTCACCAGCTGCTACAGACATAATTCCCATACCTTCCCCAGGATGGTAATTAGACAGGTATTTTCCCTTTGACGTTTGTGTTGTTAAAAAGTCTGTATTATCATAAGTTAATGCAAGTTTGTCTTATCACAAACAGGATTTAACAGAGGTGCAGCAATTGATATAGCAGACTAGAATGAAGAATCTGTAGGACAATTTTACGAAGTGATGGAAATTTTAGAAAGAGTACTCTCTTATTAGCTAATGTTTGATTGTTGAAGTAAACGTAGGGATGGATTCAAAGTAAAACTGCTGAACAGTTGGTTACACATTAATATCTTCACCAAGTGAGTTCCTCTCTTCATGAAGGTGAAACAGAAGAGGTATCCCATTGTCTGCTCCTTTCAATTCTAACATCTCTGGGGAAAAAAAAAAAAAAAAAAAAAAAAAAAGTAGAAGTCCCATGAGTATAGTGTTCCAAGAGAAAAAAACAGAATATATTTGGGAGGACTTTGCTTAACCACATCATCAAATCCAGACTCTACTAAAGGATTTAATGGAATATAATTCAATAGAATCAGAAAATGTACTGCTGTGTAACAAACAGAGTATCAGGTAGCAGTTATTTTGCAGAGGAAAACTAAATGCTATTATTGTAACAGCCAGAATTGACAGTTATGAGTTGTCCTGGGCACTATTCCAATAAAAACATTAGTAGATGTATGAGTCAAATTTTTAAGAGCTTCCCTTAAAATGTATGCAGGTCAGAACCCAGAGGTGACATACAAAATATCTAATAAATTTCTTCATCTTTTTATAAATGAAAGGGAATTTCTGAAGAAGCCAATTAAAGAAAGAGATACTGGCATTGCACTAAAATATTGTCTCAGGGGCAAGTAATGGATTTACGTATTAATTTTATCTGTGCTGCAAAGAACACTTTTCACAATTCCTAACAGAAACTTTCAATTAGTCTTTCAGCTCAGTAAGATTTCTCTTGTTAATGGATGATGTCTCCCTCTTATTTAAGAAATTAGACTATGTCCCAAATTTGTCTACTTTAATGTATAAAATTCTTCTTTAAACATCTCACTAAAATACTGATAGATAACATGTAAGTGGTGATATGTTATCAATCTAAAGGAGAGACTCAGTTAAGAGGGGGCTTTGACCCTGAATGTCAAAACTGGGAACATCTTTCTAAATGAACAAAGAGAAAAGGAATTTAAGGAAATAAATTCTGAGAGTTAAGTAAAAATGAAATAATTATTTAGAAAATAGGCCAGAGGAATCAATATTAGATATGAGAATACTTGAGAATTAATAAGCTGCTGTATGAGAATTCCACTAACATCAATTTATTTGTGTAGTCAGAGACAGAAAGTATAGTCAGATACCTGTTTCTCTCTCTCTCTTTTTTTTTTTTTTAACAAGATGATATCCATTGACTGAAAGATTCTGCCTCCCAGATAAAGCTAAACCAAATGCTGAAGATAAAAACCTACTAAACCTAGGTAAGTACAGTAACCAAAGTTTTAGACTATATTGTAAGATATAACAATTTTGTCTTCAAATTCTAAGATACAAAGAAAAACTCAGATGAAGAATATTCATGGAAGATTTGAAAAAGATGCCATTCAAAAGTTTGTCTAGCCATAATGAAAAAGGACAGAAAGATGGAATGTCATTTAGTCTACTCAGAGGATGAAGAATAGATAAAGCTAATAAATGGGCAAGGTTACAACTTATGTGGAAGATTGTCTGAATATGTCACATCTTTTCCTTTTCCTTTTCCTTTTCCTTTTCCTTTTCCTTTTCCTTTTCCTTTTCCTTTTCCTTTTCCTTTTCCTTT